>JABASI010003369.1:0-16721 GCA_019776505.1 Tomocerus nigrus
TTATTTATTATTATTAGTATGAACAATATATGGACAATGGACAGACATACTATGGTGTGGGCTATTGGTATAAAGTATCTTGCATCGCGTAATAATAGAGAGAGACGACGATCATCGACGACGATGTGATGTCCCTTTACTTTAAGCCAAGCTCAGTCTCTTTATACGATATAAATGTAATAAGGGACAGTTTTATGGTGCGTATAGCTATATCCTCTGGATTTTATTTCTTGGCGTGTATAGAGCGAGAGGTTGGAGTTGGACTCAAGTCAGTCAGCCCGTGAGCTCAGCCCAGAAAACTTCATTTCCCATGATTCCCAACTTCTCACTCTGCCCCACACATTTATTATTTTCTGTTACGACGACGAACTCATACTACGAAAAGTCCATTCTCACATTACTTTACAATTTACTACATTAAAAATTATTATCGAACAAAAAAAAATCTACTACACTCCCACAATACTCCTACAACTAACGACGACAATAATACGCGAAAACACTACAATAAAAGAATATAATATAAAATAAAGCTACATTATAAACATATATTTATCTACTCTATACAAGTTATACAAGTTATACAATTAAGGAATACTACAAAGGAGTGCATAGTAGACACACTGCAAGAAAAGAAGAATGTTTAATTACTCAAAACAATAGCGTTGTGCTTTGGCTATAGGAAAAGTGCATCTGGTTTGGTTACCTTTGTGTCTGAGAGTTTTAACTAATAAAAGTGACTCTCTTATTAGTAGTAGTAGGTAGCTATATAGCATTAAAGTATATAGAAAAGAGCGTTCTATTCCATTTAACTGTTTCGTTAGCTTTCGATAAGTTGATTAGCTAATTTCCTTCAGTTGAATAACTTCTCTTGGTTCACTTGTATTCACTTGAGCCATAGGCAACTCTCAACTCTCCTCGAGTCACTCAGTCACGTTATCCAACGTCAACGTTGACTGCAATTCTACACCTTTACTTACTTTTAAAGTGAGTTTTGCCCCTCTCTCACAGTTACTGCAGTTAGTTAGTTAGTTAGTTATGTTTCTTCCACTTCACTTTGTAAAGTTGTCTTGGATATGAGAAGAGAGTGGCACATTTAGAAAGTCCGTTCACTTGTCTTTGAGGTCATCTGTCATCATGTTCTTCGTCCTCTTTTACATTCTACACATCTTCCTTATCACCGGACGTAAGTCAATTATTATTTAACACATCTTAAATTAATTGCCCATTATATAAATTTAACCCCTGTTTTAAATGTTTCGAAATAATTTCATTTCTAATTATGTTTTGGCATATTTTGCATCGTAAACATTCGTTTTGACTTTATTAATGGTATAGTCGTAATTTTAATACACTCTAAAAAATAACAACTAGTTTTTAGTGACATTTTTACTTGATTTTGTGGTAAATTATTAGGTGACTACATGTTTTGTATGCATACTTAAATTTATGTTTGGCTTTCAGTTTCGGTACATATTAGTTCTTTTGCGGTGTGTTTGGTTATTTCCTTGGCTTGCTCCGCGCTCTTCTCTTCCTTTCGTGTTATGTATGTTGGTGTGGCGTGGTGCGGTTCACAGATAAGCGTCTTAGCTCCGTAAACTTCGTGTAACGCAATGTATTTACTACGGAGATTAAGCGAAAACCATTTTTCTACTTAAAACCATATCCCAATATATATCTGAATTCAATCCTATAGAGGATATAGATAGATCTTCCGGGCTATATAAAATATGTTCTGAGCAAAAGGATCCATAAAACGCTTAATGGAAGGAGAGATGCATATTGTTCGCCTAACTATTTATTTATGTACGGATATCTTCCTTATAATTATCGTTATATGCGAAAAGAGTTCAGTTCACCAGAAAAGAAGTTATAAGCAAGAGAGTTTGTAGAGTTGGTTCGTTGATGGTGATGTTGATGTTGACTTTGCTTGGTGCTATTAGAAGACAGACTCTTGTCACTCCTTTCAACTCAACTGAATTAAACAGTTAGATAGAGTTATAGGGTGAACTGTTAATTATTATTGTCGTTGACAAAATAAATGAGTTTATCTAACCGTTCTTTTTTTATCCGAGACAGGATCTCATCCATAACGTAATACATTAGGTTACAACCTGAATCATTATAATAATATTACTGTATCCATAAGTCATTCTAATCTTCAATCTCTCTTCTCTTCACACAAAATGTTTAGCATCATCATCATCATCCTGATAGTATCATCATATGATAAATAATAAATAATAATATAGAGCGGGGTATGTTGTATATGGTGACATAGAGTGGCAGGGCATGACATTTTACCTTGCAGACACAAATAATTCTGTTACTTCTGTGCTAGAAACTTAATTATGTATGAATACATGTGCATAAAATGTGCATAAAGAGGTCCTCGTGTGCATAAAACCACAAAAAGTGTTCATCCTACTTAAAACATGCGTAAAAAATACGCATGGCCATGTATTTACATATAAAGTAGAGCTGAATCATCATCCGTGAGAAACTTTACATAAAAACCAGTTAAAATTTACATGCAAAAGATGTAAACAATAGCAGAATTTTAATTATTGAGCCAAGACGGCTAGGAGAAGTGCTAAAAATGGCGAAAAAAATATTTATTTAGTAGAAGAGCGGGGCGGGAGAAAAGTCGTGCGTTTTGTTATGAGATGGTGAGTAAATTTTTGGAGAAGGCATGTCGAATGTTTTGTGGATTGTGTCAATTTGGAGTGTGTGACAAGTGGGAATAGAATTGACGATAGAATTGACAAATAAAATAAAAAGAGCATCGGAAAAGAAGAAATGGTAGTGAGTTTGGGAGTCAGAAAGTATTGGCACTGGTTCTACTATGTTTTTCCAGATATTTAAGTAGACTCCGACCTTTCCAGAAGAGTATTACTACGTTTTTTATTTAGTAGTCGCTAGTATAGAAAAGAGTTGATCATAGAGAGAGAGAGAGAGAGAGAGAGAGACAGAGTTTTGGAGACAGTCAGTAGTTGAAGAAGATGCAATGTAAAATGCAGTAGAAGCTTTTTGGGTAGCCTTCTTGCCGTGTGTGTATGTGTGTGTTGGTAGCCCTGAGGGACGAATCAAATGCAAATAGAGTAATGGATACGTTATTGATTTTTGTAATAGAGACGAAGAGAGAGAGAGAGAGAGAGAAAGTTCTTCTTCAGTTCAGTTCCAGCACACACTCCACTCCAGTAGTAGTAGTAGTAATAGTACTGGAGTAGACTACCCGCTTTCTCCAGGAACAGAACAGAACAGACTCTTCTTCCAATACTCTGACTCTGTTGTACTTTTCTATAGAGTAAAAAGGAGGGAAGAGAAGAGCCAACCGACTGGAGAACGTCTATTCTGTTCCTGTTCCAGCAGAGTTACACACTTTCTCTCTCTCTCTCTCTCCAGACTTTCGTTCTCTTCTCCTCTCGGCTCCGTTCCCGTTCCGTCCCTTTTACTAGCCGGAATATTATGCGAATGATATTCCCATTGCTTTCCTTCGTCGGTGAGTGTGGTGTGCTGTGCTCCTGGAGAAGAGTATGCTGGAGACAACTATATAGTCATCATCTATATTATTATATCATCTATCTACCACTATATTATTAACTATGGATGGATAGAGAGAGAGAGAGAGCTCCAATAATACACTCACTTCTCCAGCACATCCACACCACAACTCTCCACTATTTTCTCCAGCACTCTTTCTTATAGACGTTCTCTATCACTTCCTTCACCCGATATACCGGATTAGCCTTGTATTACAACTTGTAAGAATTTCGGCACGTTCCCATCTTCCACATACCCCTTTTTTAACAACTAAACAACCAACAAACACGCAAACACATTCTCTCAAGAAATATACACCAGCCAACAGAAGCCCTAAAAATAAGGAGACGCAAAAACCAACACGGATTAGATAACCAAATGTTTGCTTACCATTTTCATATACCTTCAAATGCGTACGTTGTTCCACTCCCTAAAAGACACTCCTTTTTTACAGTGTCAATTTCTACTGAATTTTAAGTAAAATCTTTCAGCCCTTTAAAATTCACCCAGGGATAATTTTTAACAGTGTAGAGAAGTTAGGACTAATCAATCAATTAAAATTCCTGAATTTCATGTACTAAAAGAAATGAGATTTCAAGACGCAATTTTCGTTTATTTATTGGAGGGGTATTGAAATATTTAAGTGCAGAATTTAAATCCAAGGCTAAATCTCAAATAATGTAGGCCCAGTCCAATAATAAAAATGTTTACTGTCGGCCTAGGTTAATAGCGACTTAGCCACTTTATCTGGTACTTACTTTTATGTTTTGTTGTCAGTCTGTGGGAAAGTAAACTTGAGAAATGCGAGAAGGCCAGGTCAATGCAACACTTTATCCCTGGGAAAAACGATAATAATAAGAACAGGGGATATGTTGCAATTTTATACTTGCATAACAATTAATTGAACTTTTGCTTTGCAATAATCAATTAAGAACGCACTTTCATTAATTTCACATTACCATATTTTTCTTTTCAAATAACGTAACTCACATTTATTATCGAAACTTATAATTAATCATGCGTCATTCATAATATTATAATGTTCTTATATAGTTTAACTGTCTCCATTAAATAAGATTCTATCTGTCCCCTGACATTTCTGAAAAAGCAGTAAACCTGATTTTAACCATTGTCAGCCCCAATTGGCGAATAATAATATTATTCACCTGTTATTCCTGTTAGTCACTTTTGTTATCACCTGTTATCACTTTTACACACCTGCTGCTTTAAAGAATTAAGTCCTTCAAAATCTGTTTTCAAAGTCACATCAGTTTTTCATTACACTTTTTGGATGCCTTTGCAGAATTCCTTGGTTTGGGACAAAATCAACGATGTTTTTAACCGTTAGGTACATTTGCAAGTATACAGCACAATAATAGTTTATGTTTATTAGTTGTATTATGTCATATCTCTACACTAAACACTACACTCTGTAGCTATCAAAAATTCTCGTATTATTTTCTTTCGAGTATAGCAGAACGTGTGTGAAATGTTTTTATGTAAATCGGTACGTAGTACGTGCTCACCTTTTTTCTGTATAATAATGTGCTAGTGAACTTTAGTGAAGTAATGCCACAATCATGTCTAATTGAGTATGTAATGTATCCTATATTATTTACAATGCAGTTATAATTTAGCATAACATTTTTTCTAAATGTACAACTGGTAAGTGGTAAATCCTTAGCTTAGCTGAATGCATACCAATAAGTAATATTTTATTATTATACATCTGTACATGCATTTCAAGGAGTAAAAATGTAGTATCACTGTAAATTATGATGATTTACACAAATTGCATTTTTGAATAAGAGTTCTTCTAACAGCATGTTCATTTTCCCCTATGTTGACCATAGCTGCAGGATAATCAACTTAAAAACCAGATAATTAATATACAAACTTCGAAAGAAAAGACCTGATAATCTATGGAGGTGCATTTGATTAATTAAGTAAAAACATATAAAATTTAAAGAGTGGCGTACTGATTAGAAAATTAATTAAATTCAGTTAAAGTAGCAATAAAAACTTTTTTATTGCACACCATTTAAGAAATGGTTAATACTATACGTACTAATTAAGTAATAATGTTGCTCTAAAATTATATTAGTGCATGTTAATGTTAACCCTGGCAGTGCCGAACTTCATAAATAAGGACAATTTTAAAAGGTTGTTTGTATTTTGTGAATGTTAATAGCATTACGTCGAATTTAAATATTTACTTTAATTTAAACCTTTATTTGATTAATTACTTTTGGGGGTCATTTTTTTCTCTTGAGTTTCACGTTGCAATGCCAAAAGATTTTATAACCACAAAGTAAACACCTTTTGAACCTTGTAAAAAATGTAAATAACAAAATAGTACAGCTACCTCAATACTCAAAACCTTAAATTGCTATCACTGCTACATGTTTGAGAATTACTTTATCTTATGGTTTATGGTTCAGGAAGATAAGTAAATAAATATTATTATGAATGAGCATAGCACGAAGTTCACAGATAGGACAGACTCCTGGCTGGCAGCGAATTTATCTTTGCCAATGAACATTATTACAATCGTGCCCTTTATCATCATACATTTTACACTTTATGATGTAATGCAACGAGCTGTAGCGTAGCCTCCATTTGTCAGTGACACCTTTTTGAAAATTAATTTTCCCTTAAAATGCCAGTTTTGTGCCTTGCATATTTAATTAACATGCCGAGACATGCTAACTGAATATCTAAAATAACAAATTCGGCAAAAATAATTAATTTAAAAATAGTTATTCATACAATAGACCTAAAAATATCAACAGTCTCTTTGAAAGTGCACATTTTTCAATAGTCGATCTTACAATGACTTTTATATGATAATTAGGATTTTGAATCAATAACGGACTGAAAGGAATGAGGTTTTTCTTGTCACGTATTTCCTTTTTTTCCTTGCTAAGTTCCCTCCTACTGCAAGGTCGCATCTAGCCACAAAGAAAATCCTTAATCTCTTGAATGTTTTCTACGTGATATTTTTTATTGCACGTTGTTGTCATAATTTAATGATGAGTAATAACTAGTATAACAACAAGGAAAGGTAGAAATTATGATCTGTCAGTGTTGTGCAGTCAGCAGTCATGTAGTCTATTGTACTCGAAAATTAATTAAGTCACGCTCTTTTTTTATTGGTAAAATATTATGGATCGCCGAATCAATCAGTTTTTGACAAGCCATTGATTGCCCCAGGGCCACTAAATTGGGACGGTAAGGGTTAAAATGACCTAGTGGCAAATACCGGCTAAAATACTTGCACGGCTGGCTAAATTTTAGAAAAAGCCGACTAGAATAAAATATGAAGCCAATTATTTTGCTTGCTGATTAACTTTAGCAGTTAACTTCAAGTTAATTTAAAAAATTGAGTAATTTGATGACATTTGATAAGCCAAGGGAATGCATTGCAGAAATGACTCAATTTTTGACAATAAAAATTTTTTTACGAGTTTGTATTGTCAAATTTTCTTGAAAATAGTGTGGTTGGAATTTGGAATTGTATCTAGCGAAGTGAAAAAGAGAAAACAGACAAGTATAAAAATAAATTAGCAATAAATTGTGTCCTGGAGCAATAGGACGTGAAAGAAAATGTTAAAATGTCGAGAGAATAGTATAACTGTCTGCGTTGATAAAAAATTAGGGGAAAATGTGAATGTGATGAAAATGAAATTGTTTGGAGGGCACAGGTTAGTAGTTAGTAGTAGTGGAGTGTGTTGGCCCCTGGGGGCAAGAAAAAGTGTAGTAGGTGGTTGTTGTTGTGATTTGTAATGGAAATGACAGTTTAGGAGGGATAGAGGAGCAAGCAGGAGAGCAAGTAAGTAAAGTCAAGAAGAGAAACGGTGTGGAGTTAGTATGAATATTTGATGTGGTGTGGGAAAAGGATGGTTAACCTTATCCTCTCATGAATTCTGAATTGTGAATCTGTGTCTGTCTATTGCTCTGGAGTGTGTAAAACGGCATGTGCAATGTAATAGCTCGTGCTTTGTGGATTAAGACTTGTGTT
Source organism: Tomocerus nigrus (assembly GCA_019776505.1). NCBI lineage: Eukaryota > Metazoa > Arthropoda > Collembola > Entomobryomorpha > Tomoceridae > Tomocerus > Tomocerus nigrus. The sequence continues at coordinate 7,565 of JABASI010003369.1, forward strand.
AGGCCTGTTAGGGTTGTTAATGGGGGAGGATTGCGTAAAAAGAGTCCCTCGTGTAGCATTATGATTTTATTATCTCACAGACAGGGATTTGTACATGGATTATAAAAGTTGTTAAAGGTGATTAAGGGATGTCTGCAGGCGATGAGGACAAGAAACATGTGTTTGCATTATGATTATTGTCCAACAATGGATGACAATTGAATTATTATGCTTGAGAAAATGAGCGCGCGTCGCCAGTCGTGCATCATTATTAGTAGAGAGTTTGCGTTATTTTGTTAGTAGAACGGATTTTAATGTAATAACGTGAGAATGGGTTTATTGGCATAATTACAGAATGCAAGGAGTACAACGGGAAATGGATCGGTCAATTCAGTGCGTACGCACATAAAGTTGCTGGGAAAGTATACGCCGTTGATGAAGACACGCTTTTCATCAAGGATTTTAGCTACGACGGTCTTGGGCCGGGTAATTCCCATCTTTCATCATCATCATCCTTCCCTATAATTATTATGCATTTGCAGCAGGGTTCTATATTGTCCGGATGAAATTTAAATTTTATCATTTTATCCATACACATTGCACTATTTGGACAAAATCGTCAAGGAAAAGACCATGTGAACAGTGTTTCATTTTTGACCGGCTAAATTGGCCAAAAATGTAAATTGAACCATTTTTACTCGCCAATTTATTCATATTATAGTCATAAAATTTTTGTAAAGCATTCAATAATGTGCCTTTACGGTACCAAAATTTCANGAACCATTTTTACTCGCCAATTTATTCATATTATAGTCATAAAATTTTTGTAAAGCATTCAATAATGTGCCTTTACGGTACCAAAATTTCAAAATAATGATTTTCTTTAATTTGAGCCATTTTAAGCCATTGTGGCCAGGCCAAAAAAATCGGATTTTATCGAACACTACTGTACGATTACTATTTCATCCGGCCAAATTCCAAAATAAAAGTGGATAAAACTAATTTTGTCCAATAAAATCCACCGCAGCGCAACCCTGACTTGAAGAGAAAAGAAATTAATGGAGTTAATTTTGTATAGATGCGTATTTCTGGGTGGGCAAAAGCGGGGACCCCTCCCCAACGGGGGTCATCGTCCCCTATCCTGACGACTACACTGACAGGTGAGTCCTATAAATATTTGCTAATGTCCTAACGGAAGTTAATATGGTAATTTGGGAGTTTAATTGAAAAAGAAGTGAGTGTTAGTGTTGATGGTAGTGGGAAAGAGGGAGAAAGTGAAAGCGATCAGATTTCTCGGCACGTTGTCGCGTTGAGCCCCCTTTTCTATTACCCACCATACATCACTCTCTGTCTTCGTGTATATAGACTCCCTTCTTATATCTACTATGATGATGACTATAACATAATACCCGCATCTTGTGTTAGAATAATATGTATCTGTATAAATGGGAGAGAGTAGTGTAGGTCCTCAGACGGTAGTTGGTAGTTCGAGTCGACTCTATAGACAATTCAATTCCCACTGCGGATGAACGTGTCTATTTTCGGGCTTTAGCCAAACACTCTCTCTCTCTCCCGACTACTTTCTCTCTCCCGCTATAATATTATATTATCCTAGCTATGTGTATGATAATATTAAGGGTGGCTTGTATAATATTATTAGCCCGTCCTTTAATATAGTTATATGCTATAAAATCCTGTACTTTGTATGGTAATTCATTTCTGCTTTGGCTGTGGCTTGTTGTGATAGGGAACCACCAGTGCTGAGAGATTTCAATCGTGAAGACGTGATTCTCCATCTTCCCCCAGGCTACAAAATCAAAGATATCGCCTGGCTCTCCGTCTGGTGCCGAAGATTTACAGTAAAATCATCATAATCATAAACACTTTCAATTACGACTTAAGGATAACTACCCACAGGAATTATGAGAGCATACCTACTCAAACCAATAATGTATTGGACAAAACCTTCCACCGCTCACAATCAATTCTTCACCGAATGCTACGCCTCTTTTCTCAAAAATCTGATTTTATATTGTCTAGGGTACCCGAAAGTCAAAAGTAATTATTTTGAGTCGGAAGACAGTTGCCGACATCGTCAAAGTTAAAGGGAAATCTTTAAATTCGTCGAAAACTGCCTTACGACTCAAAACAATCACTTTTGACCTTCGGGTACCCTAGATTATATAAAAACCGATTTTTGAGGAAAGTTTGGTAGCATTCGGTAAATAATTGTGGCCAGTGGCCGGTTTTTTGCCAATAAATTGGTTTGAGTACTCTATCAATGCCCATTGGGAGTCACCCTTATAACGGATTGTTTATTATGGATGATGAAATGATGATGATGCGTAATTTCGCTAATTCAATAGGTTAACTTTGGAGATGTGAAGATCCCGAGGAGTCTGAGTCCTCCCAAAAGAAGAGTCCTCCCTGAATTCAAAAGATTAGCTCATGGACTCCGCTCCGGAAATATTACCATTCTGGACTCCAGAACATTTTACATCCCAAATCTACATTACGACGGAGCGGGGCCGGATGCATATTTCTGGGTCGGCACTGGCAATGAGCCACATCCTGGAGGAAGAAAAGTTCCTAACGAAAAGGGAGAGTCAGTGCATTTTTATTTGTTACACTCTACTCTTTACTATCCCGAACAGTTTTTATCAATGAATCATCCCTTACAAACTCTTTGTTTCTTTCATTGAGCAGCTTGGAAAACGCCCTCAGGGGATACGAAGGAGAAGATATTGAAATCCGACTGCCACAAGATCTCACGGTTTACGACATCGACTGGCTCTCTGTCTGGTGTGTCGCGTAAGTCACCACTCAACCACGCACTCTCTCTCTGTCTCTACATTTTCTCAATGACTTAAATGACGAACATACCAGGACAATCAAATTTCCATTTCCCGGAAACACCGCCAACTTGTTTTCGTGGGCGGGTGATCTCCTATTTATAGAAATATTTATGGATTTTCTACAATTACGTCGCTACTAAATCTCAATCTTTTAGAACCCTAATCCTTAAAATCAAATGTTTTCAATAGAATCTTCAGCATTCACTACTATGTGACGTCGTTTTGGAAAAATAACCAGTTTTTCTCCGAAAAGTATTTATATCCGATAAAAGTAGAAGTATCCGATTTCTCCGAGAATACATAAAATTTCCTTCCTTTATTAAAGCCTCTCGGAATACATGAGTACAGATTACAGATCCGGACTGGAGCAGAATTTAATAATATTTGGCATTAATGGATGTAAAGATTTATCATTTTTTTCTACAGATACAAACACAATTTCGGGCATGTGTTGATCCCGAAGGGTATTGAGGTCCCGCCTGCACTTCACCGCCAGCAAAAGGTAACGCTTCTTTTCCTAATGATATTTTGAGGTAATTTTTGTCATTTTCCAATTGTAACTGTTTCCAATGCCGCGCAAGATTTTTGCGACTGTTCCACCGTTACCGCCCACTGTCACCACTGTGAGTCGAAATATTACGTTTTTTATTGACAGCATGCTAGCCAATAATACACGTACAGTAGACTACTATTGAGTGCGATGTGACTATTTTTAATTATTTTTTTTTGAAATTTTAATTTGGATTCCAAATACAATAATTAAAATTATTTTCTATTTAGCCGAAAAACACTAAACGCCCTGACGGAGCATTCTCCAACTGCAAAGATCTTTTGTCCAAAACTGTTCAGCTACAATGGGAGACAGAAGGTTCCTTTGTCAAATTCAAATTAAGCGGCAGAATCACTGAAAAACAATGGGTGGCCCTAGGATTCAGTCCAATCACCGGCAAAACTCAAATGGTCGGTGCAGACGCTGTTGTTGTTTACTATACACCGACTCAACGTTCTAAATTCCATGCGGAAGATTATTACATGACCGCTAAAAGTCAGGTAATGTCAATGTTAATTTTTTATTTGATTTCATTTTATCCGTAAAAGTTTCACCAATTATGTTTTGACTTTTGACGTAAAAATTAACAGTGCGATGGAAAAGATGGAGTTTGTCCCGATTCAAGACTCGGAGGAAGAAACGATATCGAGTTGATCGATGGACAAAGGAAAAATGGTGTAACAACAGTAGTTTTCCGCAGACCGATTCATGCCAGTGAAAGCCGCTATGATATGAGTCTAGATGGAGATACGAACATTTTCGTCGCTGTCGGAAATCTCAATTCCAGAAATGAAGCTAATTACCACTTTGGAGAAAGAACAGCGCCATCTGGTAAGTTCATGATAATATCATTCATAACACTAATAATAATATGTAGAGCGGAAAACAAAAGAAAATAATATCACTGAGCAATACTGAGCACCATCTTTTCATGAAATGCGAAAATTACTGCAAACAATTACGAATTTACGAATGATATAACAGAATTCCCGCAAAAACAAATAAGTTGGTCCTCTTTGTTACATTTTCAGTTTTCTCGGTTGCTCCTTAGGAAATGCATTTATAAAATAGAAAATAAAACAATGAACTAATAATAATTAATTATCTTAATTTTCAGACGATATTCGAATTGACGTCACCTCCCGTAATGACCATAGTTGCTTATCAATTTTGGATGACAATTTCGTGGAGACCGGGCCAAAAGTCAGAGCTTGGCCACCAGCATTGATTGATGGAGTTCAGAATTTCACAGTTCGAATCGGGCCGACGGGCGGAAAACGAGGCTACACAGCTATCACAGGTACATTTCTTTATTTTCTGGTTTGTTAATTGTTTTTCCTATTTCATTGGTATTTCATGCGGCTTTGCCTTTAAGAAAATGGAGTCAAGCGTTTCGTCCTTGACGATGCTAATAATGGTGAGTCGTCACTTTCATTTCTTTGTCTTGTGCCTGTGTACGTTTTTCTCGTGTTTCGTCAAGTGGCAACTCTAAATTATTCAAGTGAACAACTGAAAATTGAATTGTGTAACACTCTGTCCTTTATCTGTCGTTGTTGTTATTCACTCTTTACACATTTTTGTCAATTTTACACTAATACTTTTCCTTGACTTCATTGCAAGTGCACAGGAAACAGATTTAGCCTAATCACCTCCATAAAATACGCTCGCACATACTTTACGTTTTCATTTACGACAAAAAACGCATGTACGTATTTATTGTGACTCCTCATCATTGTCATTATCACATAATTTGTGTATTTGTGCCAGGAAATTAAACTAACCTTCATTTCACAGCTTTTAACATGTGTAATTTTATGTAACTTGTTTATCCACTTGGAACATTAATTGACAAATCTAATTTGTTTTGCAGGAAATCCATCGTGGGGTATTGCCTGGTACATCAATGACATGCTCATCCCTGAGATTTACGTCGAAAGGGGAAAAACATACCATTTCGTTATTGAAGGAGGTACAAGACTGTTATTATTTATTTTTTATGACTAAAATTAATTAAATGAATCAATGAGTATTAAGAGTGACTCCCAATGGCCATTGTGAGAGTACCCAACTTGTCGGAAACTGCCTTCCGACGCAAAACAATTACTTTTAGCCTTCGGGTGCACTAGATAATATCAAATCCGATTTTTGATTAAAGTTTGGTAACATTGGGTGAAAAATTGTGACCTTTGAAAGGTTTCTGCTAATACGTTGGTTTGTATACTCTCACAATGCCCATTGGAAGTCACCCTTAATTAATGCAATGGGATAATTTGTAATTTTTTTTAAATGTTTAGGGGACGACGATAAAAATCCAGCTCGTTACCATCCTTTCTACATTACTGATAGCAATGAAGGTGGCTTTGGCCAAAAGTCAGAGTATGAACAGAGAAAGCAAAAAATCTATGCTGGAGTCAGTTACGACACGGCAGGATATCCTTTCCCCACAGCCAGTGAGTTTAGATCTTCTGTAATATAAATTTATTAAATAAATTATAGATTTAACACATTAATTATAATGAAATGATATTATTGTGGATTTTAATTGAATTTTGCAACTAATTGTTAATTGTCATTATGGATTTTCTAATGAATATGCGTGTCTGGTAAAAAGCAGCATTTGATGCAACCGGAGGATTGTGGATACTGGCCTTTTGCTTATTTCTTAGTAAATGTAAATGCTAATGGCTTGGTGAATTATGAATTATTTAGAGGGACGCTATTGTGAATGGGAGCACAAAACGATAGACAAGTCCAGCTCCTCAGAGACATTCGAGGAGTACATGAAAACTCTGCAGTTGATTTGTGAAGACGGTCGACCAGGATATCTCACTTGGACCGTCACCGAAGATACTCCAGATACTGTTTATTATCAGGTTAATATTTTTCCCAACAATACGATTTGTAGTCATTCATTTCTCAAAAAAGAAGTGCAGAATAGAATTCGCTAAACTAAAGTTACATCGCCAATTGTATGGAAAATGAAATGGACATCCAATTTTTGTTTGTAGAATATTTTAATGTATATACATAAGATGTACTTCTACGAAGAATATTCACTGACTGAATGGATAGTAAATATTTTCAGATAATATTCATGTATTGAAATTGAGATTTCCAGGGAATGCTCCCATATATGGAAATTCTAATTTTAGAAGCAATAACATGAATAGAATATTCTGATAAAGTGCAATCTTTTGTAGAATATTGAGATACATTTTTGGGATAAGAAAATGTACTTTTTATTACTGGGAATATTACATAAAATTATACATTTTATAGGGAATATTCAGATATAATTGTACTTTTTTAGGAATGCAATGATGCAATGTACTTTTTTGGGTAATATGCAGATAAAATTCTACTTATTTGGGAAATATTCTGATAAAGTGTACTTTTATGGTAATATTCAGAGAAAAGCATAATTTTTTAAGCATTTAAAATATAATTTTGAAGAATATTTTCTGTTTCTATAAATTAAATGTCGATATTCTCATCCCAATTGGCCTTTTCTCTATTTTTATCAACATTTTTTATTGTTTTGTACGTCTATATGTACAGTGAAAATACTTTGGCAAAAATCTTTAATATCCAGGGTGGCAAGGATGTGTATTTTAATTATATTTTGTGAAAAAAGAAGTAGAAGAGGAATGCGTGAATAGATTTTAATTGTAAATGGATTTTATTTTCAGTGCTACACGCACAATAATCTGGGTTGGAAGGTGCACGTGGAGGATCCAGGTTTCCGTCTGAAGCGAACGGCAGGAAGCGGTGCAGTGGCGACGAACGTGTTGCTGTTGATCGTGAGCACGATTCTGATATCAATTCTACTTTAAATATCCTCCGACTTCATATCAATCACCATACCAAGAGTAATGATTGCGAACGCAGCAAGAATATCAGACGAATCGAAAGTCAACCATTCCTATCACTAAATTTAATTCTATTATTATTACATTCCATGAGATTTTAAGATGAAAGAGTGCGATTGGGATGGAAGAATGCGAGTGTGTGGTATTGCGAAAGAAAGAGAGAGAGAGATGCGTAAGTATGTGCGTGGGTGGGTGGATGGATTTCGTGTCTATATACAGTCAAATATAATTATAATAATGATATGCGTGTCTATATACGTATCTTATATAATATCATCAGTTCAACATTTCAATTCAGTATCACTATATTATAAGTACATAGAGTATTCAATGAAAAAGAGAGTCATTTGTCAATTCTCTCATTATGTTTCGTCTGACAATGAATTTTAACAATTTTAAAATGTAAATATACGACAGTCAATATAGTCGATTCAAACAAACAATAACATCCCACAGGAAAATGGAGAAGTGTCGAGACCACACAGATAATAATGTGGGGGGTAGCAAAAAAGTATAATTAGCAGACACGGCACGACGAAGATGAATTATATCAATAATTAATGCTAATTACAATAATAATTGATGATGAAATAGGATTTTAGGAATGACAATATTATACGTACAGACAGTGTGGTGAGATTTGTGTAGAGATTAGTCGGGGGATTTGTCTTCGTAGAGTAAGCGAGAATAATTTTTGCTGACTTCTTGGGATTTGCATGACAATAAGTCCATCCTGGACAAAACTATGTAAATTACTATTGAAACTCAAGCAAAAAAACGTTCCGTTCTCTCCAGAATTTAACTTGTAACATAGAGATTTTCAATCTGCAGACAATAATTCAAAAATCTGACAGAAATATATAAATGGACTAATGGACAATAATAATTCCATTCCGTACTTAGTTATAAGAATGAAAAAAACAATAAATCAGAATTATCTACAGAATTCCTCCAAAAACTGCATAAATAAAAACGCCAGACAATAATAAACAAAGAAAACAAAGGCAGAAGCTGCGCGAAAACTTAAACAATAAATAAAAATAAATGAATAATAATTAGCTTTAGGTTTTTTGTCTGACTGTAAAATAATAATGATGAGTATTAAAATGCAAATGATTATTATTGTGTATTATTATAATTAATAATTAATTAGGATTGATGAGAGTGAGAGAGAGAGTGAATGACTGAATGCAAGTGTTGGAGAGTGGATGGATGATTATGACTGCCTGATTCATAATAATAATAATAAATTATATATCATTCAATATGAGGATAATATTTACTTGTTACAATACTGATAAAAAAATTTCTTGTAAATGTATTTAGTGTCATGAGAAATAAGAAAACTTTTGATAATAATTTTTAATTTACAAAGTACAATACATGCGACAATAAGTCAAAGATATACTGCAACCAGACAATAATCCTTTGACCTTCTCGCCTCTCGCGGAAGTGTAAGGGACTCTAATTAATCAAATTATAATAATAATTATAATAACTATATTAAACTTAATAGCAATAAGATAATAATAATAATCTAATTAAGAGCAGAAATAATAATTCCAGTGATCGTTAAGTTCATTCCAGTGACTAGTAAGCGTTAGTAGTTCAAAAATATTAAATCCATTAATACTTTACAATTTTAAGTAGACAAGCATTTATAGTGATCAATCATCATCAAAGTCAATCAGTAATAGGATTTTAATCAGCACCCTACTAAATAACATTAATCATTAATTAATTATTATACACTAAATAATAAATGTAATACAATGGTTTTAGTGATTTAGAGCTTTCTTTTTTGTGATTGTAATTTATTCGGTGCGAATAAAAGTTACGGCTCGAGTCCTTCCTTAGAAGTAGTCGCTGTCGTATGACCCTTCCTGTTCATTTCACAAAAAAAA
>JABASI010003370.1:0-16720 GCA_019776505.1 Tomocerus nigrus
TGGATCTAGCATTGTTAGAGGTAACTTCTCTAGTCATATGTAAAAAGGTCTGTTGAATAATAAATAAATAAATAAATAAAAATAAATAAATAAATAATCATGAAATTATCTCTAGCCGCTGCCTTATGTATAATATTATTCGCTAAACATGCCCATAGTATATAAATATGAAAACATCTGAAACTGTCGAAGAAATTGAAACTCTTCATTGATATTGATTAATTTGGTTCGATATTGAGATTATAAAATGCTTTTAAATGAATTCATGTTATTTATAAGCCATTAGTAAACTAATAATGCACAAAAATGTATATATCTGTAGTAAAGTATTCTATTTATTATTTTGATCAAGTCATTATAATATAATTATTCTTTTGTTAAAACATTGATAGTAATCATATAAAAGTTAAGTTGTTGCAAATAATAGTATTAAAATTCAAACTATAGAATAACGCAACTGATTGAAAAAAGAAAACGATTATAGATATAATAATTACAGTTTGGGCACTGCCTCATTAGGTATACGCATACACAATTAGATGCAATAACAAAACAACAACGAAATAAAAGGCTCTAATATAACAATCAAAGGAGCTCAGGAAAGTGTGGGTATGAATCCACCGGCATAGACTAGAGTATTCTTTGGATCTGATAAATCCAAATCATTTGTAATTTTTGTAAATGCTAATGAAAACAATCCCCCATTAAGTTAATTTACATTGAAATAGAAAGACAAACGAACACGATAATATTGAGAAGTACACCAGGCTACACCGTTGAATCCATACCTTCACTGCACAATAGTAAGGAAGCATTTTAAGCCATTTTAAAGATTATATAGGGATGACAGGTACAAAGGCAGATATGCATAACCGGTTCCGTCTCTCCTTGAATTTTTGTAACAACACATTACACACGCAGCAGGTAATATTCTATGGACAATGTAAGTGTAATGTTCTGTTGGGTCTCTTGCTAAAAAGGTTTAGTAACCACGTAGGTATAATAATATTGTTGAACTTCTTGAGATGTTAAAGGCGTAATTATCGAGTGTTGGCGTTTGCGCATCTTTCAATTCCTTATTCCTTCCAGTGGATAGATTTTTAAAATATTTTCACATTTCCATATTCTAAATCACAAAAGAAAATTAGAAAAAATCCCAATTTATTAATTTTTCTATACGTAACTTGTAAAAGCAGTTATAAGTAGATTTCCTGCACTAAAGCACATGGAAATATTTTATGGCGATTCTATTGTTTATAAATTTTACCTGATCAAAGGGTTGTTGGCGGATTATCAATATAGATATTGAAATTCTGTTTGGCATATGAAGAGCAGTCTGAATGAAATTCTTAGTTTCTCTGTCAGTCTTAAGTGAAGAACACTCGGGTTAACTTTGTATACCCACTTGAAACTTCTAGAGGAGGAAGCGAGTGAGGCCTTTCGGTGATGCAATAAGGAAGAAGGCAGGCAAAACCAAAAGAGCCAACACTTCAAAGAACATCATAAAAAGATGTTGAAAAACGGATTTTAACAGACTAACAGTGGCCACAGCCATTTTATCCGGTACAATCGATTTAAGTATTGAATACATAGTGCTAAAATCTAATTAGGATATAGCTAAAGCACCAGCAACAATAGCTTCCAACTTCCAACCTTACCTTGGAAAGTCTCCACTTCAAACTGACTGACTGGATTTCATTGGCAAAGTTGCTACGTTGAACTTGACTTGCCTTGCTCTGACTATTCTTCCCATATCCAGAAGAACCCATACCTTTACCTGCTAAACTACTCTTTATACGATTTTATTATGCACAGCTCTCTTGCTCTTACAAATATGTAACCATTACATATCATTGTTCTGCTTTGTTTATGAATAAGACTACGAGGTACATCGCATTTACATGTACGTATAGTTTCTGTTATAAGTTGGCTACTTACTACTTGTTCCTGTGTACATACCTACACACAGAAAATATAAAACGTATAAAGATTACTATTATTTACCAGGACGCATATTATTTGTGCAATTATCTATATACGTATGCATGTCTTGCATCAATTTGACTTTGAGAACTTACGATTTAATGGTTAGTCAACTGTCTTCCGTATTTTTCCCAATGAAACTTCTTAAGTTAGGCAATGAGAATTTTGAAGTTGAAGAGCAATGCAATGCATTTACTTAACTAGACAAAAGATATAGCGCTACCTGTAAGAGTTGCGATTTGCGATAATGTTAAATTGGGTACGAAGTTTATACACTTTCATATAATATTATTATTACTATCATTTATCGCAAACAGGGATATACATATCATATATCGTAGTACGTTTATGTGTTTGGGTGTATGATAAAATAAGTCGATTAGTGATTAGTCTCATTTATAACATCTTTAATTAAAGCCTTATTATAGTCATGCACTGCTACGCACATTTTATCCACGCTATGCTGAAATACAATGCACCAGTATACCAGTTGCCAGTACTATCCTAACTGACTATAATAATAATATTATCATAGATATACGTAATTACTTCTACTAAGAATATTGTTGATAAAAATCATAATTGAAAACTATTTTGCAAAAGTATCTACACCTATTTTAATACAGACATTGTCCATTTACATTTTAATTAGTTGTCGGTCCCATCCTAGGCATTAGTTCAACTATAAATGGTAAATTGTTTCATCTTTTCCATTTCAGTATCTGACCGTTTTGTTTTGTATTATGGATAGCTAAGTAAGAAGTAAAGAATGATACTATCAAAGCAAACCTGATGCTAAGGATGTGAAAATTTCAACATATCATTAAAATATTAATCATCATGTGTTTGAACTGTCCTTTTCATCAAGCTCCAGAATAACGCAGTACCAGCCCTAGCTTATAGGTGTGTGGGTGTTGTATAATTTGCGCAGTTTCCTGTAAGTTTTAACGTGTTATCTTATGGGTACTTGCGGTTGTCTTCATTTTCATTACAGGCTAGTCTTATGGCATGCATTTACAGATTTACAGTACACCTGAGTATTTATATGTAGGTAAATAATATACAGTGAGCATATTATTATATGCTATATATACTTTGTATATTGTACTTCGATTGTATATATTAAAACCCGTATTCCTATATTTTTCTAAGGTGTGTTCTATGGAATATTTTGCGAGCGAAGTTTTCAGGTGGGATTGGGAATTGCTGAATAAAGAATGGCATTAAATTGCCTAGAGGAGTAATTCCACAAAGAAATGTTGAAACATGGCACTACTGGCTGTCTCGAGACGAAGATTTTTGTTATTGTGCAGCAAAATAAAATGTTCCCTGCATTCGAGTTGTATTTTTTGTAGCAAGTTGAAGTTGACCTCGAGGTTTTTGTATAGTGCATATAATGTCACATTATACTTTTACTTCTTCATACACCTTAAAAAATGCCATGCTCTCTAATACCCAACATGCAAATCCTATATACCTAAATGTAATTATTCTAAGTAAAAAAAGTGTTTACCAACCACTATGTGGAAAACAAAGTTGGGACTTGAGATTACATTGTTATTATTTCATTTCAATTCTTGTGCTAGGCCTCGGAGTTTGTAGAAAACACTCGACATTATTGTAGCGGATTTACTTTTTCAGCATCCGTCTAATGGAATTGAGTGTCTTCACTGTAGACATGCACATTTTGGGTTGCGAACCCATGGTTTTTTTCCCAGACGTTTGCAAGTTCTTATGCACGTAGTTATTCCCATTATTAATTCAATACAATAGACTTTTTAATGCCCATGCAGGTAGCAATGGAATTATTATGCTCTTAGGTATACTATTGTGTGTAGGAGCCCATTATGTTTTGCCTTATTGTTTACTTTGGGGTTAGTTTCCAAAAAAATACAACTTCACTTTTTGCAAGTACCAAAGTACCTGCATAACAATTTTTTTAGTACAGAATTGCACAATGGAATCATATTATAAGAATTAGAATTCTAGAGCTGTAATGCAATAAAAATGCAGAAATTAAATATAGGAATTCATTTCATTACCGATAGCATAGGTCATCAGTTTTCTATGCTTGCTGATGGATAATTTTGAATGTTGCAAAATTATTTTGTTTTCGGGCGTTTACTACATATGTATTCATCGTATAGTAAATTAATCGTGCTCAATTAGATTCACGTGTTTTAAGGTAGCTATTTATAGATAAAAGCTGTCCACAGAATGTTTGCAGGGGATAAATGTGGGGCGAGCCCAATAATTATGTATGTACATGTCGTTAATGTGTAGGTAGTTGTTCTTGCTGACATAAAGGAATCGATATTCGGAACATTACACTTTAAGATATGATATGAAATCGGCTATGCGTGGTTAATGATTGTTTGCTTCTGCAGATATATTTTTCATGAGTTTAGTCCGAGTTGGCTGAACATGAGTTGCGAAACCATAAGTGTTTTACGTTGTAACTGCATTGTATCCTAGTTGGTTGAATTGCCTTTCGGGATTCTACGACATAGCTAGCAACTAACAACTCCATTATGTATAACATTGTAACAAAGTACAATTTTCTATCGGACAAACTAAAGTAACAGAGCGTTGCTTTTAGCATTCGAAATGTCTTTCTATGTAAGTTGAAGACATGAACTATCTGTATAATACCTACTACTGGGTAACTGGGTATGTTGTATCTTGCTGTTGTAATGTACTAAAAGTACAGCAACTACTGCCCCTCGTATATACGTACAAGTGTAAAAGGTTTAGCCCATGAGTTTATGTCTCACATCTATGGCTGGAGATACTGGAGAATAGACGAAAGTAGAGGCAACCACTTGGCAGCTGTATTTTGTGCCAAAGTGACTGTATATATATTACAACATTAGAATGTTGGTAATGAAAACAGAAACATGTAGTACATTGCCTACATGCATTCATATGTCTACAACGAGGTGCACACATACTTTTCTTTTCTTAATCTTACCTAAGGTCTAAAATGTACAGAGCGAGCAGTGTGCCATTTGTGATTCCGCAGTTGCAGTGAAAGGTCACTACTGGAAGAAACCTTGCAAAATAAAGGATTATAGAATAATTTTACGATTTTTCTGATTCCTACTATTCTCGGAATGGATATCCCATTTTTCAAAGGAGTTCTCTTTTGTAGTAGCTCCAGTAATTCAGAAGATAAAATGAAATGGAGTTCCAGAGGTATGTCGTAACCTTTTATTATACTTTTTCAGCATCTTATTATCATTTATAATCAAACAAGATCTAAAATTTTATTTATGTACTTCTTCCTTTGTGTTTTCCACCATTTCATGTAATTAAAAATTTAGTTCAGCTAAATAATAGATATTCATGATCCATTTCTATTATGTATTTAGTTTTTCATCCATGCACAATGTAATGAAGGGGTAGCCAAAATTAAATATGAAAATTTTATTAGGAGATCTATGGAGGAAAATGAGGAGAAAAGAAAACAAAGAATTGCTGCACAAAGAGAAGAAGAAAATGGGAAGAAAAGGAAAGAGAAAATTGACGGTGGTGGAGCGGAGGATTTTTACGTACCGGGAAATAATTTTCGGGTGAAATCCCGGTGGCGCACAGAAGGAGGAGGAAATTCAAACTGGAAGAGGCGGTGAATATCGACCCAAAAATGAGTCCTTTTCATGGCGCACCTTCCANGTACCGGGAAATAATTTTCGGGTGAAATCCCGGTGGCGCACAGAAGGAGGAGGAAATTCAAACTGGAAGAGGCGGTGAATATCGACCCAAAAATGAGTCCTTTTCATGGCGCACCTTCCAGCACCAGATGCGTATTTTCTTCTCTCAAATTATAATTACGAAGTCGTATCCCACCCAAATGGTGCATCCCTGTTGTGGCAATTCTTTGCAAACTGGAGTTTCATACCTGGCACTTTTTGACATAGTAAGTTCAACAATGTTTCAAACTCATTTCCTCTTCATTGTAGACTCATTTGTGTTCCTTATTGTGAAAGTAGTATAGGTATATAGAGATAGTTGGGTATTTCTAATATCATAAGCTGTGTGTGCATTGAATTGGTTTGGTTTGGATACCTCTCTTCTCCTTCCTAATACCAGTAATACCTAACTTAGTGTCATAAGAAGGGGACAGAGAGCTACTAATATAGACTTACTTACTTTTAGTGGCTATATCTGTCTCCTTTGATTTTCTTTCCTACTATTTGTATTTGTACACAGACATACTAGCAAAAAAGTACAGCAAAAAGCAACCACCAATACCTATGCAATTTTAGCATGTCTATATTATTATTATTATCTGTCAAAGTGTGTCCTCTCTTATTCCTATATAATGCTTCTATGTTTTATATACCTTATATAGGTGTGGACTTTTATAAGGACTATTTATCATCTGAATGAACTGCTTACAACTTTTGATGCTTGGGTCATCGCTGGCCGAATCCCTGCCTATGGTAATTTTAATACCATCATCACACACACGGTCACACAAACACAATATGTACCATAAAACCTCCATACATCAAGTAGCTCTCTCCCTAAAATTATTAGCGCCTTATTTTTATTAGCTAATAAAAGAGAGGAAGATCCTATAAAACAGTCTATTTAATCAATATTCTCCAGAAATGTTTAATGTGTTGCTCTTGCTTCTTTCCATTTCCCCTATCTTTATGATTATGGATTCACAATGTGTGAAAGTGAAACTTTGTCCATTATCAAAGCATCCTGCTTCTTTCTCTTTTCTCCTCGTATAACATAGGAAAATTATCTATATAATGGTTTTCCTGGAAAACCATCAAATTATTAAGTTATTGCCCAATTACCCTCCGCGACCCTCGTGTCATGGACATTATTTACACCTCAGCTACATTTTCTAACACATTTTTAGTTTAAAGACACTGACAAATCTCCTTAAATTATGCTATTAACTATTCAGTATTATTATGGTTTTCATAAAATTTTCCCTAAGGTCCGATATCCTCAAGTATCGATGGTTATTTTGTGATACTTTACGTCGCCTATTTTGCAATGGCAATTCTTCTCATAATGGGAGCACACAATGTAAGTCATGCCAAAAGGTTTTCTGAATTTATAATCTGTTAAATAAATTTTGCTTGAGCGTAGTTTGATAGATGATATATAAATTTCATTTCATTTTTCATTCATATTTTGTTGTTGATATTTAAGGATGTCCACAAGTGCTCCATATGGGTCTGTCTCGCCTCTATCCTGGTGTCCATTCAAATGCTGGTGTTCGTAATTTCAATGATGGTAGGACAATTTGTGCCGTTCGCAACAATCGAACAAGAAGTTCCCCCAGTTGAGGACTCAATATACGAAGAACCGGACCCGGAATTTCGTGTCCTAAAGATTCCTTCCCAGGGAGTCTCTGCTCTGGGTTCCTTTTATACATTGTATGAGATTTGGCTCGTGAAACTTTTTATTGAGGAGCTGCAAATGGAAAGGGATCCAAATATATAAAATATAGTACGTAAGATAAACAAAATAATAAAATCACATCTCATCAAGACATCGGTTCATAATAAGCTCTTAACAGAAAAAAGTCAAGAATGTGACAGATAACCCCTTGCGACGGTCTTTGTAGTACAAAAACATAAATGTGCATCCGGCATCCGTAGCTCAACTTCGAGTATCATCACTAAAAACCAATACATTTTACCATTCTTTATATTTACAGTTTCATTACATTCCATGACCTATACAATTTAAGATCCCTTTCTATTAAGACATATACTTAGGTTGATTTTCAGTTGAATTATTTGTAGGCAAAATTAGACTTAGAAATTGACAAATACTGTCAATATACCTTAATTAGTTATAGATAGCAAAAAATAATAGCAAATATGGTGCATTTAGTGCAGAAAAGGAATTTTACTGTCTGCAATTGGTAGAATTGTTAAAGTTATCATGTGCAGACAACGACATTACCTATGTTGCTCTTGACCTGACGAATTGTAAAGACGTAATCAACTGATTAAGTGAAATCTTTAGGAGTAGCTCTTAGACAGTAGGATGTATGTTGTTGTTAATGAATTAATTGTTACTATTATTACAATAATATGTATTGAAAGTTGGGTATTGAAATAGAGAGTTTAGTTTATTGAAATGTAAACCGTAAACGTAAATAATATTAGAATATCTAGAACCTATACCATTCCCTACTAACAGTAAGAGTAATTTAATTGTAATGTAATTACCTTTAACCTATCTTAGGATTTATAGAAGGATTAATTATTAGTGAGATGGAGTAAGTACTAGGAAGCACATTGAATTCCAATTGATAAATCCGAAAAACACGAAAGTACACTATACACTACAAACATACAGAAGGGTGCAGATTTGGAGAGTGTGTGTATTTGACAGTACAGGAGTCAAAAGGGTTGCGTGCAAAATGTGGCTGAGACATAATTCCTGCCAGAGTAAGTCTGTGTGTTATAGAGAATAGTTGGAAAACTCATTTTCAAAAAAATGCTCAAATCAAATCGCTATGTACTATGTAACTGTATTTGTAATTAAAACAATTTTTGAAGCTATTGCAATGTATTTAAAGTTCTGTATGTTGATGTTGTATTTGTTGATGTAATGTAATGTATGTGTACTTGTCATGTCATCATTATTGTAGGTAACTGTCGTCTCACTGTCTTTGCGAAATACCCGTATTGTCCATCTACCTGTAAATGTGAATTCTATAAATGTAATTAATTGTTGTCTGCACTGTTCAGCTATATTTCTGTGATATGAGTTACGTGGATGGAGAGTATGTATGTGTTTTTATCTCGTTGTATCCAGTTGTAATTTACTAGTAGTATGTGATTCCATTCCATGTTCCATAATTTGATTTATACTCATTTACATCTTTCCAGATAGTAGTTATTTATTATAATGCAAGAAAACGAAGAAATAAGCAAACGAACGGTTCACCAAAGTTAACCTTTGCATCGACAAGAGTCTGATATATCACATGTGTATGTAATTATATTGTAAAAGAATCGATTTAAAGCTCCAACTTCCCATGTACCACCTGAACTGATCCACCAATACATAAATAGCCCTATTTATAAAAGAAGAAAAGGGAACTGGAGAATTTATCCGAATATATTATGTACATTTTAATGTAATTCGAAGTTTTTTAACATCCTCTTCCTAAATGTAAACAACAAAGATGAATATTTATACAATGCGATGTAACAAACGGCCGTACCTCTACCTTCCATAAATATTATGTCGACTGGGATTCATCCAGTCCTCATCACACACCTGACCTGACTCTTGTAAAAAAGGTTAATATAATGTGCTCCGCTCTATTCCTTCCCCCATCCTAATCTCCTTAGTTTAATTAAACATCGAATTTGTTAACAGGGGCACTTAAATTCAAAACCTGACGAAGATAATATTCTGAATTAAATGTATTTACCAAAATTCAAATGTTCTATTGTATTCTACTATACAAATAGAGATTCTCTCAGGTACAATAACTAAAAGTATTTATTGTGCAACAGAAATTAACGAAGACAGCCTGGGATTTTTGGAAAGGTCCAGACATGTCCGAAATCCTCCTGTTGTCACTAACTAACGTTAAGTCTCTATGATTTCACATCTATATAATTTTTGCATTGCTGAAAACATGATGTGTAGCAGCAATAAAATGCGTCGAAGGCAGAATGTACTAAATTCTCATTGAGTTTCATTTTGTTTATTTATTTATGCATGGAACAATAATACTCTCAACACGTCATTCATTTATTGAATATTATTTACATTGTATATAGGTCGATGTCAGCTCGCTTTTTTGTCAGTGTTTCTTCATGGCTTGAGTGCATTTCATTTCAGTGAAAAAGTGAATACTCATTCACTTCCGCCGTTTATCCATCCTTTCTGCTATCCACTTCATTTTATCAGTTAAGAATACTATCATAGGAATTGGAAAATGTAAAAAATTGCTGAACAAGGCTCAACCGAGCTGCTTAAGAGAATTTATACGAGATGTGTTCACAAAGAAGCTCTTCAGAAGCTCACTATACATCAGAGTTATTGATTTACGATGATAATGGGAACATGCGACTGCTGAGTTTTCCCATTCTTAAGAGCTACGGCAAGACCTGAAAAAAAAAAAGATTTTATTCAATATTAGTTCAAGGATAATCATAATATAACTCTTATCTTTATTGTAGGAATTTTCCACATAGATTTTCCACATTTAAAATCAAATTCATCATTAAAATTTTATCTGGAGATATACATGTGTTACACCCTTCTGAATGTCTTTCCATGTAGGAAAATCTGGACCTGTACTTATCCTGCTTAAACTAGTGGCTAGTGTCTAGTACAGTATACTTGCTTCTATCATAGAGCTGTAATTTAATAAGTAGCTATATAGTAGATAACAAATTGGCAAACAATTTTCTGGACGTGCCAAATTGAAAAAGGGGGTAATGCAAACATTATTATATGCTTGTGTAATTGTGTAGAAACAGAAAGATTCGCAATTTATTAGTACAACATTCGTTCGTCATTTGTATCAACAAAAAATAATAAAGAGGGATAACAAAGACGGACAGTGCAGTGGTACTAAAACAATTCTTTTTATCAGCTACGATGCATTCTTAAGTCGTGTTTCTTGCAGAATCATTATCTGCAGTATCTTGCTTAGTCCTTATGTCCCTTACTACATATAGAAGTTGAAATAATCTGTTTATTCTATTCTACTCTACCGTGGTTCTACCTAATGGTAGCTTATAATTTAAGCTTTTTCTTTGTTATCTCAAACATGAGCATAACAACTTGGTAATAATATACATAAGTAACCACATTGCAAAGGGGAAAAAATTCAATAGAGTAAATGGATTAATAGATAATCAGGTAAATGTTCCTTTCAACTTAAAGGTTTTAGATAATACCTGAAGAAAGTTTCAAATTACTGAATCTGCCATATCAAAATAAATTCTAGAATACCAAACATTTTAAAGATTTTAGTATATTCTATCGAACATGTACTACAATGCAACAGCGTACCTACTGTATGTACATACACAGTACGCAATGAATTACAACATAATCCATACGCGAAATTTGGAATGTGCATATGTATTTATGTACTAAAAAACTTTTAAGCTGTAATGCTGCTAACTTTAATTAGTGACTGCATGTTTGGCTGCATTAAAAACAAAAGGTAATTGCATATAATAATAATAATATAACAACTCTCAACTCCCTCGCTATGCCCTAATAATGTTATTAATGTTATGAGAATTATAACCTTTGGCTTGGGATAGCGAAACCCTCTACTAAGAAGGATAAAGGAAGGAGACCAAACGCAAGCGAATGTGTTCTTATATATATGTACGCTAATCTGCATAACTTGTATGTTTACCACTGTCAGATTAGGTATCTACTTGTATTACAATTATTTCACCATAATTGTGTATTTAATCTGCGCTTAAGTTCATACAAATGCAAATGATACATTAATTAACGAACTATACTTTCCTGAGTGTCAGAAGCGTCAAATTGTAGTGTTTTAACATGGCACACATGTCCCGGGTTTTACATTTTTCCACTATGGCCCATTGTTATTATAATAGTCTCTTACTAACCATTTCTTTTTGTTTTTTTAAAGAATGTCATCAGTTTTAATTCTTCTAATATAGTTTTTCAATATTAGCATCTAAAGAATAAAAGTGTCACAAATTCTATCAATATAATATGTCTATTTTTAATTCTTCATTTTCAAATTCATTGAACGCTACACGTTTGTATCTTTCTATGCATTTGTATTGATTGCGAATACGGAGGTGGAGATACAAATTAATCTGCGGAAATAGAATCAAATAATAATATCTGTAAAGGTAATTAATAGAAAAGGTTGCTTACTGCGTAATATCTTCCATAGTCTCTTGTGCGATATTAGGCAAACTCTTGCCTTTTGTGGTAGGTTTTTGAAATCCAGACATCCAAGAACTTAAAACAAACACTGAAAAGACCCACATGGAGGAAATGGTTGCAGCCATGAACCATCCTACGATGTTCATAAGGAAGGCTAAAGATGTGAAGAAGCCAATGATATCCATTTTGATGAATTAGAGAAAGTAATCAGTCACAAAAATTAGGAAACTAAAATCCTCGTTCTAAAATTACGAAAATATTCTTTTCTGATTAATCTGTCTACATGTGTTCGTAATGTAAATCAAAAATAAATGCTAAGCTCAGTGTGTGTGTGTGTAAGAAGAGAGTCTGAGTGATTTTAGTGGTCGAGTGCCCTTTTGGCTTGACTTTGTCTTGAGACTTGCAATCAAAGTATAGTTGTGAGCTGAAGCCTGCAAGTAATTTAACTTAAATTCTTAATCGTAAATTGGGTTACTAGTAGTTGATGCACTGAGCAGATATCTGTTTCATTTGAGATACTAAAAATGAGTAAGGCACGCAATAATAGTATAGTCAAAGTCAGTGGTGTAGGTGTTCAGTGTTGAAGTACTGAGCATTAGTTACTAATATTGGTACATACTGGTAGTGTGTTAAAATTAATTTCTCTGAATACATAGACCGTAGTAGCACACCTGTCTGCTTGATTGTTATTATAGACTAACAACGCTAGAATGATTTAGTAGCTAGGATTACTTGCTAGACTCATATTATTGGGTTTATTCTTGGGGGCTCAAAAATATTTCACATTGTGAAACGGTTAGTAGTGATATGGGTGATATCTCTTCTAAATTTAACTGTACTGACTCCTGCCCTCCTACCCCTAACCATAAACCAACCGTCGAACATGTCCGAACGAAATGGTCAAAAGAAGCCTCTCCAGTAATAATTTTCCTTTGAGCACTGAATCATTATAAGAGTTTGGAGCACCAATTCAGAAATTATCATTACCTATATCCTCCCATGACATAGACAATTCCTATGAAGTTAAACACCTTGGCCTCTCTTTTATAATTAGGTTCAGGTGGTTAACTAAAACTTTTATTGCTCATAAATGAGTCACCAAAAAATAGTACACACATCATACACAGGTAGATATATGAGATAATGGATGAAGCTGATAAAAATTCAGCGCCCAATCCTTTGTCTCACCTATGCAAAGAGATTTTCAATGTAAAATGAACATGTTATATAGTAGAGACATTGAATACGTAATTTTTCCTTAGACATGAATATAATGTTAAGGTTAGATAGAGTTGGTGTTGTTAGTTAGTAGTAGTCCTAAATATTACAGTATAGTAGATAGCAGGTGCAGTTTATTAGTACATTCTATTTTACGAGAGTGAGGAAGGCTATCGCATACCAACACTCAACACTGATCCAAATACAAAGTTGATGGTTCACTACTATTGGGTATTGGGTCCAACTAAATTATAAGGCGAATGCCCTAGTTATTTATTTAGGATACGATGATGGGACATGGGACACGTAAATTTAGATTGGGAGAAAGGACATGTGTTGGATATTATACTTTTAGTGTTGCAGGCTAAAGCTTTTCTAACAAATAGTCCAGTAGTTCACCATGCAGAACTGATTACAAGGTAAGTGCCCTATCTTCATTATAGGACATGACCGCGACACTAAATGCTTCATCTTACATTTTTAACCACTTTTAATGTTCGTGTCTATTCCAAAATGCTAATATCTTTTGTAATAAAACATTTATCAACCCATTACTTGCGTTTATTTACTCACCGCAGTCAGCAAGTGCATAATAAATAACTTTACTTGGTGTCCCTACAAAGATAACTTCCCTTGATGCATTTATATTGAACGTAGCTACCTCCCATTTAAGTGTACAATATGCAGATTACATCTTATTCTATTGAATTAATCTGAAGCTCATTGTCATACAGCAGTATGCATGCATTGCATAAGGCTGACATTATTTATTATCTATGATCTTGCAACTTGACACTTATATTAATTCTTATCTGCATGCTAATTTCAGATGTTGATGATAAGAACCTTCTGGGTAAATTCAAGTTGACAATGGACAATAATATCATATCATCTCATTGTAATTAGTTGCATGGCAAGCATATTCTCATTTCCCCCGGCCCCTTTTTGAATGTGTTGGTTGGATGTTGCAACAAAATATATTTTGTTTATTCTGCAGCTTGTTCGTCGTAGAGAGAGAATTTGTTTGGGAAGCTACTCCGTAAGTAGGAAAATGCTATTCTAGGAAAACTAGGAGAACTCAAAAAGGATTTGAAAACAAAGTGCATAGTTGCAAGCCTAGGCCCCAGGTTGTATTAATATTCCTTTCATTTTACTCTTGGGCATTCACACTCGCTAAATAAAGTGTTTTTGTGTACCTACAACGGACTTATCCAGTACAGAAAAGTTCCCACACAACCGAACCGAGAGAAGGAGAGGAGACGAGGCGAAACTCAAAGTTGTAAAAAGTCTCACGATAAATTCTTCGACGTAAACCTACATACATTACTTATATTCTACTTCTCTGTACAGAACATAACTTTTGGTAAACATGTTTATGCTATATACAAAATGTTGCTAGAGCTTTGGCATTTTCTTCTAAAATTATATCCGTGTAGCATATTCTGTCACACTGTGTCGCCTGCTTGTTCCGAGCCTGCTGGCACTATGTTTGTTTACTATCTTTGTTCTTGCAGACGACGCGATGCAAACTGACTCCCAGAAATAATCTCGTTTCGGGCTCTACACAGATATATTCGTCTAATATATAATAATGCTTCCTACACTTAGTCCCGTGATTGGAGGACACAGCAGGAAGACTGTGATTCCGTCTCTGCGGCCTGTTGTGGCTCCGCAGACATAGACAGACACTCTCAATTTGTTTACCAACCGAGAAACACAATCAGGTCGTTTTGCGCATCACAAACTTCTTCAGAATTTCATTTTCACAGACTGGTTTTTTTCTATATATTATTCTACTTGGAAAACTATAGGTTCTGTCAAGTTCTAGAACTTACAGTAGCTAAGAAAACAGCATATTTTTTAAAGCTCGTATTTTAAACTATCTATAATTAACTACCTAGTATATTATGTTTTCCATTATATTGGACATTTTTTTACACTGATATGTCTGCAAATATATACCTTTGAGGATATGATAATAAATATAAGAAAGTCACGCAATAACCATTAAAACGGCAAGATTTTCAAATGTAGGAGTAGCGTGATATTATAAGAAAGCCGCTTCTAAAACGCAAGATTCTCAAATGTAGGAATAGCATAAAAGTTCGTTTCGCTAGCTGAGTAAAATGAAATCAATAGCGCGTGATTTATTAGGCAGAATAAGCTCAGGCAGGAAACTAATAAAACGTCTGTCTGTCCTGCTAAAGCATCTTTCTCGTGCAAAGAAGAATAATATGTAATCTGACAAAGATTAATTTCAATTCATTTTTTCCACTTAGAACGTCTGTGATTCAATCTTTATTTGAAACTATAGAAATGTCCGAATACATCTAAGAGATAATGGCATTAGTCGTTATTACTGCTGCTCTGCGAATTCTACATCCTGCCTACATTTAATATGCGGTAGTTTCCAGAGAATTTCAACATGATTTAATGTAAATGTGTTACAGGGGTTTACAAATTGACCACTTACATACATGTACTAGGCCATAATATAGAATTCCAAATGTAATCTCTTGTTTCTTTTAAAACTGATAGTATAAAATGGGCCAAAGTATGCAAGTCAGCTACATTATGGAATAAAATCAATTTTGAAGAAATCTTAAGATTTCAAAATTCGAAATTCTAAGGCAGGTTTCAACATGTTCCACCACCCTATCTGTACACAGAACCTGTAACTTGTGCATAGTTCAATACTTGATTAATTGTAAGTTCACTAAAGACTAAAGACCATAGCATTGCCCTGTTAGGGTTATAATTAATATGTATTCTGAAATTCCTTATTTAATAATAATCCGTGTGAATGGAAAATACATAACATCACAAAAGATTACGTTTCTATTCACAATAACTTGTTTATCAACTTTATTTCTTGGTTCACTCTAATCTACTATGTATAGCTACGATTATTTCTTGGTTCTCAACGATATAAACACCATGCATACATCGCATTAATTACAAAATAAATAGCAATTTATGCTCGGTTCTGATGTATTCAAAAGAGTGTAATAATATGTAAAAAAAGCGTACCTAATAAAGGATTTATGACTTCTTGAGTCGTTAAAAATATGATGCATGCAGAATATACTACATAATATGATCCATATAATCTTTATTGTACTTCATACATTTTATATACAATTTTACTAATCACCATGAATTTACGTCTCAGTCTTTATTAAAATGCACACAAATAGAGGTATCTATATAATGAGTGCAGATGTAAGGATGTGATGCATGTGGCATTTATTTTTCTATAAATCTTATCCGTCCTTAGTCCAATGGTTTTTTGCATTTGCTTGCCCTTTCGTCATATTCTGTATTTCCTAGTCATGTTACTCTGATATCAAAAAATATATTATGGTGGTTAGAAAAATAAAATATTATGTAGATATAATAGGCACTTATTGCTAAATGCGCTATTCTTGGCTATGGCTATAATATATGACTTAATTACAATAAAAAATACTTAGATGATAGGTAAACATGAGTTCGTTGACAGTACATACATCTTAAAATCTTACATCTCATACATTTTGATTATCCCTATTATCATTATTATAACTATAGTATAATATACTACGATCTATAAAGTTATACTGATTCGTCTAATGCGAGTCATCACAAT
>JABASI010003371.1:0-16719 GCA_019776505.1 Tomocerus nigrus
TAATTGCAATTATCGACTAAAAATCCTGAGAGGTAGAACCATCTGGCACTTCGTGCCAGACGATTCAACCGCCAGGATTTGTAGTCAATAATTATCAATTCTCGCTCATACTGTAGATATGCTGTAGATATACCTCATTCATAATGACTAATGAATGAATGACAGTGCTATTTATTTAGGTTTCCGTAATGACCGGTAATTTTAAAACAGCGAAAATGACAAAATGGTATAAACTTGGTTTGTGTTACTTACTAATTTTTGCTGTGCCATACATTTTCATTTTCAGCACTTTCATTCCTCATTTCCTACAGGGCAGATTAAAGCGCCTAATGCATTCTTTGCACATTACAAATAACCATTACTACCTAATTTACTGCCCCAATGATGATGAAAAATTTAACCTGAATTAAACAAAAAATAGCGTACACACATGGGCATGGGTAGCCCTTAGCCCTTACTAAGAGAAACATCCCGCTGGGAAATGGCTTCGTATTTATTATTGTCCCAATTAAGCCGTGAATTAACCTAAGGTAAATGCTTCTATTTCCATCGTACACTCAAAGGACTATGCGTAGTTTGCGTAGTCTAGCCGTCTAGACCTAGACTAAATCATCTTGCAAACTTCGATCGAAAAAAAGCTGCCCGTGCCCGTTTACCTAAAATTGAATTCTTACTAATTATTAGTGGAAAGTAGTACACGTGTGCGGGTAGCTTTCTTCGCTTTTTACCTAATTAGTAATTACTAATTACTTGGGCATACAAAAACATAAGGAGGTAAATTGAAAAGGGAACATGGTGGGTATTAGTTGCTCTTGTTATTATCGGATAACACGTGCACGGAATTTTCATCTGAAATGTGCTTTTCGGAGAATTGCTATAAATATCGTAGTAGAATATAGATTGCCATTGATTGCTGATGTATTATATGGAGTGAGTTTTTAATGTAGAGACGAGCAGTAAAATAAATACGAGGCGTAGATGCCCTAAGTAGTATAGAGGGAGGGAGAGGAGGATGAATCTGTCTTATTCTGTGAATCGAATGAATGAGTCCGTCCGCTGCTCGTCTATCTTCATTCTATGGGTAAATAAATTGGGTCTGACGCTGACTGATCGTAATGTAACCTCACCGGAACACAATCCTACTTTATATACCTATAATATTTCTTTATATGTATTGTACATTAATGGATATAGATAGAAAATGGGAAAGGTAAGCTAGGAGCCTACATATAGTTGGTAATTCTAAACTAAACTACTTATTACATAATAGAAGCTCACATATTATTATTATTATGTATGTAGTAGGTATACAATGAGAACAGAACGGAACTGCGAAACATGAAGGATAGAAAGGAAAAGAGCTCTTTCTTCCTAAATCCAATCCACTTGAGCAATTTTGTTGCTTGGCTTAACAAAGCGAATACATATTGTTGGCAATGGAATAGTAGAATAGATGCAATAGTACATCACAGCTTAACTTATGGATAGTTCCAGATAGTTTGTCTGACTTCTCTTTCGAGCTTACTAGTTCTTCCGGTCATAGACCATATAATATGATACATATATTTATCTCATCTGTAACACTAGGTATTATGTATTACTACTAGAGCGTTTTAAGGGAAATACTAATAACATTTGCCGTAATATATGAAACAGAGGTAAATACGCATACAAAATAATATCAACGAATACTTATAATAATATCTACTTTTGCATAGTATCCAGTAATCTAATGTGTGCTTATGTTTGTAAGACTCTTTTTCTACATAACAAGTTTACGTGAGTAGGTAGCCTACGATGTTTGCAATGTCATTCCAGAGGAAATTGCTTCCTTTTAACTCACTATTATGCTAGATTACCTTTAAACGTGCTCTTTCTCTCTCTGTACGTGCCAGCGTGACCATATCCACACAAATATTTCTTTTCCGAGTAGAAAAATGCAATTTATTTCTATATTAGGTAAGGATGTTGGAGATATTATTATTATATTGTGGAAGGAAAGGAGTTGTGTAGTACGAGAGTAACCTGCGTATCTTCAATCAAGTCGCACAAAATGGAAAAACTCACAAATTCATTCACAAAGAAGGAAAATTACAAAAATGGTGTAGGTGCCTAGCCTATGCACACTATACACGTGTGTGTGTTGGAATAAATGAGGGAAATGTCAGTTCCGTGTACTAACAATGAAAAGAGAGAAAAAGGGCTGCAAAGACAAAATCGTAACGCATAATGGTGACAGAAATATAAATAGAATCACAGCGTGTGAAGCCATTGCCAGAGAAAATGTGCATAATTCTTTCTTATTTAAAGTGTATCTATATCTAGGAAAAGGCTAAAGAGAATTCTTTCGTGGCACATTGTTAGTTTTGAAGAAAGAAGAAAGCAGTCGGGGTTCTTTATTTTCACTTTTCTAATTCTTCTTTCATTTTCATTCAATTTATTTAGAGTTGGGCTCTTGTATTAAGGATTAGTGTAGCTCTATATGCTCCTCTATTTGAGTGATTTCTTCCCTTTTCTTATTCACTTAGCTCAGATAAAAGAGCTAGAGCTACATTTTTGATTTGCACAGTTAATTGTTAATAGTGGGCTAGAAAAAGAAAATTAAAAGAAAAGAAGCGGGAGCGGAAGGTGGGACCATTACTCTGACTTTGAGTAATTGCTGTGCGAGAAAGTCGCAGATAAAGAGCCGTGTGCATGATTTGAATTGTATTTCATATCCGTAATACCCGTATAATGGTTTCTACCTACCAGAAATTACAGGAAACGGAAATGACAAAATTGTAACTTGTTTTCCTTGTAATGAACAGTGACTCTTGAAGGAAAATGGAAAACGTGTATACTTATCTAATCTAATATTACTTGTTAGTCCACGTTCCATCATAGTTAATATTATAATAGAGGAAACGAGAGAGGAATCCAGGCAGGGCAGGAATGAAGACATGGTCCATATCATTACAGACGACTGGACAAGTAATAGAAGTAAGTAGGTAACTCAACACTATATACTATTATTCATGGAACATAACTTACCTGCAGGAAATGGAAATCTCAACTGTTGCAGTAGGGTCGATGCTAGATCCCGGGGTAAATTGACTATCCATAATAACAAGTGACTGACGAACGACTGACTGGCACACACTAACTTAACTTTGAAGTTGTTAAACTGAAAGAAGTTGACTGAGACACATTATTTGTTGTAAACATGGTTGACACATTGGGGAGGAAGGAAAAAGTGTAACACGTGTAGAAAGTACAAGCAGAGATCAGTCAGATTAGTAGTTTCTAGTAGAAATGTTGTTCACTGATTGTAAAAGATTGACTTATGTACGGTAGACATGCAAAAAGTCAGTTGTTAAAAGTGCACGGCACTTAGTATTTGTATTTTAACACTATGATTCGGAGGAGTGCTATAAATTGGTGTCATGTGCCATAGTTAATGGGCTGCTAGAGAGAAAAGGAGAAGATAGAAGACGGAAGGAATGTCAATATCGATATTTGACACTATAATAATATCAGAGTTCCAGAAAACGAGCAACGTACTTATTGTCAGCCTTCCTTCCTCTCCCAGGTATGTATCTACAGTTTTCCTCTCCTTTGTAAGTATTATGTTGGCTTATCTATTTAGCCATAAGCCCTGTGAGAATAGGAGTTTCGTTAGTTGGATTTTCTGTTCATGTAGTGAAGTTGGGGAAGCCACATGAAGGAAAGTCAAGTAAGAGCTTATTTGGAGTTTTGTTGTGGAAGTAGGAGAACTTAGTTGGGAAGAGAACATAACCTAGGATAACCGAAGAAAATAATGGAGACACAAAGCACAATCAGAGAATCACAATGGGTGACTGAAGAGAAACAAGAGTTCAGGGCCAGGTCCCTTTGAAAATGACAAACTAGGAAGAACAAAGAAGACGTCAAAGAAAAGCTTCGGATTAGATTAAGGAAGATGAATTTGTGCCGGAAGAAAGACAAGAGACTTAAATGAGATGAAGGACGATCTCCGCCAAAGCCAAGTCAGCCGGAGAAGATGAGGCAAGATAGGACAGGCCAGGCAATTCAATGAACTGACTTGACGACGAGTATTTTTTTATTTTGTGGCTGTCACTCCGTCAGGCAGGCTGTTTGCTTTGCTTTGCTGCTTTTCTGTGACGACTGTCACTGTCGGTGGCTGGACGCGAACTGGAAGTGCTCCAGTTGTGCCGAACTGTTAACTTGACTTTTCTCCAATTCCAATTCACTGGGAAAACTCCCACCCAACGAAATACTCCACCGAAGTTCTACGTCTGCTGCCTTCATTCACTCTCACGGCTTTTCGTTTTTCCCTTTCCTTCCTCCTTCGGTTTCAGCTAGCTGGGCTAGCTGGGGAATCTCTATTTGCAGTTCGCTACCCGCTTTTCCTACTACTCCTACTCTGTGTTAACCAACCAACAGACGAGCACAAGTGTAACCAAAAAGCAGTTGCTTCCCTTCACTTCTGTCCAGCTCCGTTCTGTCAAGACAAGAAGATACGCCAGACACAACTTTACATCCGAAACTCGGGTGAAACATATTTTACCACTCTAAAAGCTAAATAAATACCATAAGTATTATTATGCATCTTTCTAAATATCCTCAACTATGTCATTGCTAGCCCTCTAATATTCAACTCTTTCCCCATAACTTTGTTGAAAATGTCAAGCCGTGAGTGCACTGAAGTTTAAGGTCTGGCCAACAACCAACGGCAAACAACTACATTAACAACTGAAAATGAAAGAGACGCAGAACCGAAATATATAAATTCCATATGAATGCAGCTGATCACATTCGAACGTGATCAAAGTGAAAATCATTGGCCTTTTGATAAATGCCTTTTCTCCATCGCTTGAATACAGTACGATCCGAAAACTAGTTCACATCCCATTTTCTCTTTCCTAATTCTAACTTTTAACTCCATAAGCTACTTTCACCCATATTTCACTAGAATTTTTAATAACGTCAAAGCAATTTTCAATTGTGGTGAAAATGAAAAATATGAATCTAGCGGTTGCAAAGGACAACTGGATGTGAACGTGTTTTCTGACCGTACTGTATTTTATATATGGTTTTGTAAATGTATGAGAAAAATATATAATCATCCGATTTTCTCTTTTTTGCATGCATTGCATTGGTTTTCTAATGAACGTGCACATTCCATTTTATATGCACCCACATGCTCGGTTGGAATTAATTGTAGAGTAAAATCAGGAAAAGGACTTGGAATTTCAAGTCGAACGAAGAGATTTAAAGAGCGGGAACAAGTGCAACTGTAAAATAAAGAGGGAGGGATGGAGGTCGAAGATTTTGATTAGCTAAATGTAAGTAAAGGATAAAAAGCTATGGTTATAATCATATCATATAGTATAGTAGTGATGGCTGATGGGTGAGAGTGTAAAATGGGCAGTATGCTGCACTCTGTCCCAGCACACAAGTGTTAACAACTACCAAAATAGAGGGAAAGTTGTGAAAGAGTTAAGATCAGGTGCTCTGCCCTGCTATAATGATATCGATTCAAGGTTCACTCCAGCTCTTATGCATTGTGCTATGGAATGGCATGAGAAAAATGTGCTTCCTATGCTCTAGGAGCTTATCTGTATTTAGTTTAGTGTAGGAGAGGACAGGCTGTGGGACACTACACTACATATAATAAGAACGTAACGAAACAAACATTTCTGGAACTAACGAACGAACGGGAGTGCAGGGCCTGGAATGAAAACTATGAGAAAACAAAAGAGTTTTGGCCGGAGTTTTAAGAGGAAAGCTGCCTAGGGAGCCAAAGCACGCGCATCACATCAACATCATTCACAATAGAGTCCTGGACATGGGCTGTTCTCCTGGCCGCACTATAGGCAAGTGTCACTGACGAGAGCTGAATTATCCAAATAAATCGGTGTTAGTGTTAAGTCCACTCTAACAACTTAACTACATTACGAACATGCCTTGTACTAATGTGACGTGACTTGATGGGAATGCGACATATGTAGCCCTACGAGACTTATCTCTCCAATCATATTCTATCTATTACACTTTCTCACGTACAATCACTCTCTCTCTTTCTGTAGTGTGCAAGCAGAAATTGTCTTGTATTTAATCATCGTAAACTACTTCTATGTACAATAAACGTACTTTCTCTTCCATCGCACAAAACCTTTCCTCGCACTTTCACCCGAGAAATTCGGCTATTACCCGCGGCTTTAGTCTTGACATTATAAAATCCCTATTTTTTATGATAATGTTTCTTAAAGAAAGGTTCACTTATGAATGGAAATGAATCTGTCAGCCTCCAGCCTATTTCCATTAGCATTTATCACAGTAACATTTACATGCAGGGAAATTTATTCGGATACTTTCTCTTTTCTAATGGCTAAATTACAATGACAAATTAGTTTTAAGCTTGTCTAATTTATTTGCAAATAGAAAACATACATTATTCACTCATATGCTAATTAGGTAAATTGTGCCACAGATCTTTGCGTTTTTACAGATAGAAGAATTCTACTAATTTATCTTTTGACCTTAATGAAAATAGTTGTATAGCTAACAAATTTTTGTTAAGACAGGAAAAACGGTTTAAAGGGTATTACTAGAAATGAGAGAAAAAATGTAGGTCTTCTTAAGTTTAAAGCAGAGTGGAGTGGGTCGTGGGTGTTGCAAGTGTTGCAACAGGGCCAAAAAGGTTTCGGCTCTAAAGCTCACCTCTCAGCCAGAATACAAAACTAAGTTGAGCTGTGCATTCATTTGCTATATAGCGTTGGTGTTTTCAAGACTTGCTAAAAGAAAAGTATTTTCTGTACAGATGCAGTCGATTTGGATTCCCGTTTTCTTCCTTTCCTTTTCATGGTTTTCCTTTTCCGTTAGCTGGGCCCTGCCTCGGTTGGTTTTGGTTAGATATATTATCCCCGCATAATATAAATACTAGTTACCTACTGCTACTTTATGTTAGCTCCCTTCTCTTCTTTTTTTCTGGCCTTGTTTGCAGCTAATATATGTATCTATAGGTGAGTAGTGGTGTTACTTATATTGAAAAGTTATGCCTGTTTGGTTATTCTCCTGTGTTCCTCAAGGTTTGCCGTGCCGTGTCTTTGTCTTCCTCGTGAATTTATGAAAGCTAACTTTCTTTATTATTACAGATAGATTACATTGCATTGCATCGGTGAGTTGGTGGAGAGAATTTCAAATGACATCGTAAAAAATTCACTTTGTTTGGGTCGAACACAGCATTATGAATTCATCTTTGCATTGTCTTTAATACTTTCGTCTATATGTGAAATAAGACTACTTTCCCTGTCTAATATCATAGTGTGTATGACGTATGTTTAGATAATGTAAGTACTGGCGGTGCGTGGTGACTGAAATTTTTATGTTATCATTATATTCTTATCCAGTTTCTCTTTTCCCTTTCTGTAGCAGTAGCAGCCGCCGTTACATTAGGTTCAAACAGAAACTCACAATCATATACTGCCAGGTTAATGTTAACTTAAACTTTTTCCTTTGGCTTTGGGCCCATTAGCTATGCTATACCACGTCATAATTTCTTCAGTCAAGCGAGCTGTCTGTC
Source organism: Tomocerus nigrus (assembly GCA_019776505.1). Classification (NCBI taxonomy): domain Eukaryota; kingdom Metazoa; phylum Arthropoda; class Collembola; order Entomobryomorpha; family Tomoceridae; genus Tomocerus; species Tomocerus nigrus. Next base: position 7,565 of record JABASI010003371.1, read on the forward strand.
TGATTTAGCTTCACTTGACTTGATTTGACTTTCTTCTTTGCTTTAAGGCTGCCTACTTAAGTTAGCTGATATGACACGACGCGCCTTGACGGACATGAATGCTACACAGATGGAATGGAAATGAACATACCTTTCGTGGCAAATTATATTTATTTTTTTTGCATTGACCTAGCATTGAACTTTTGTTTTTTACCAGCAGCTATAGTACCACGAACGCCACACATCTGTGAAGAATATGCTAATGTAATAAACATTTTGCCATTTATAGGTGACTAGTGGACTTCAAAAGTAGCATTAAAATTCAAATATTTTTGAATTTTTCTTTCAAATGCAATGTGCTCATGTGTTCATTTGAAGGATCAAAAATATTTGAATTTTAATGCTACTTTTGAAGCCCACTAGTCACCTATAAATTACAAAATTTTTATTCCATCAGGGTGTTCCAAATAGATGTTGAGTTCGAAAAAGGCTGATAGATCAAGTTGTAGCTAAATTATTAATTATCTACAACTGGATTAATTGATACAATAGTCATATCGAATGATCTCTTACGGAAATTATTGAAAAATTAATATTACCTACTGTTTTCAATCTGAGCGAGAAAATAAATGACTTGTTCATTTACGGCTTTCTTCAAACTAATTTTATAAAATTCACTAGAAAAGCAACTTTCTAAAAGGGAAGGTACTAGTGAAACATTGACAAAAAAGTGTCTTAGGAGGTTAGTGGTATGTGAACAAGTTTTAGATCGTAGTGTAGTAAGTACAGTAATATCATTAACTTCTATTGATAGTTAATTATAGTTTCAAAAGTTTAAATTAATTAGCTATTAAAAATTATTGAACTTAGTAACTGAGCCCGGAACTTTTCTGATTCTAAATTTAGCAGATCGCCCGCCGATTTACGCAGGGTTACGGTTTGACGATTTCAGTTAGATGCGGTTGCTGAATGTGCCTTGAAATGCCCTTCTCTAGATATTGTGTTTCTAGTTTCTGAATTGTGAATGAAGGTATTAGGTTGTAGGTAGGTATGAATGATACAGATGAAAATGTTGTGAATGAGATAGAAAGAAGACAAATAGAGTGGAAAAGACGACAAAGGTCTACAATAAATGTTTGTATGTATACCTATGTCGTCAAGATACATATATTTGGATTTGTATAGCAAATCTAAAACAAAAAGAAGGTCGACAAAAGGAAAATTTTGCATGTGAACGCGGTTTGGGTTTGGAATGCGAAAAGAAATTGCCTCTCCTGAGTGCAAAGGAGAAAGAGAGCCGAAAAAGTGAGCGGAGGACGCAAACCAGAAAAGAGATTACAGAGAGAGAGAGAGAAAGAAAACTGCGAAGAGATTCGTGTGTGAAGTATAGAGATATTTTGACGTTGTTTCTTTTCTTTCGACTGTGGTACATATAAGCACACGTTTTCTCGGCAAATCAGAGTCACTTCTCTTAATATTTAAGCGAAAATTACACTTTGTGTGAAAATAAAATAGCAAAGGGAATTAAAGGAAAAGATTGTATTTCTCCGTCAGCCGCACGCTTTCTTCTCGAGTGTCTATATACGACAAATTGAACGGGTCGCTAAACTAAAGCTACTGCCTTCTCCCAAAATCTTCTTTGTGTTCTATTTTATATTTTCAAAGGTTAGTTTTATATTCAGTAGTCTGTATAGGTAGGTACACTCATGTGATGGGAAAGTGGCCTGTCTTGGCCTGGCGTGGCGTGACACGGCAGTCGCATTCTGAATTGTAGTTTTGTGTCTTGTTCCTTCGCCTTGTCGTGGCCTGCCTGCCCTAAGTATAAGTTGACATGTATTTTTTATTGCGACTTTCATGTGATTTGATGGCTCCTGCCTCTCTGTCTATTCTGTTGGATCGGATTGGATCTGTTGGACCATCTTTTCTTTCATTTTCATCTTTTCTTTGCCATTTTCTTTTTCTTTAACAGCAGTTCCTCATCTTTTATGTACGATCATGCTCTGCGATGTGGCATCTGCTCATGCTGATGCTCTCCTACATTTTCCTCTATATACATCTGTGACGTCTAGTAATACGACTGTATTACACTTGACGGCTCTTCTGTTGCTTCCTCATAGAATTCAATTCATACTTACATATCTAACGACATTCCTCCCATCTTTATAATTTTCCCTACTACCTTTCATATTGTAATACATAAGGACTGATGCGGACTGTTAAGGTAATAAAATCACAGAAAATGTCACGTCCCATTTTAACGTGGAGAGAATAGGCTGCATATCCTGACTTTCTGGGGAGCCAGTCTAACTATGCGACATAACTTGACTCGTGCCTCCAAATTGGCTCAATCAGCCAATTTAATATCTGATACTCATACATAATAGCAATATTTTATTAAAACTAGGTCAATATAATACCCACATTTCATTTCTATAGACTTTCTATCACCTCATCTCGATGTATGCTCTTTTTCTAGTTCTCAGAGAGTGAAAAAAAAGTATCCCTGTAAAGAAATGGTAAAATATAGAGCTTAAGTAAAAGTAATCCAATTTTTACATTGCAGGATTTAATGGTGATTTGCGCACGTGAAACACAATAATGAATGAGATGTGCTTAGATGGTATTACATCCAAAAAATTATATCATAAATTCTGCAATATTTTCGATTGCTTAGGTACATTCGGCATCAGATCTCAATTGCAGTGAATAATTTGAAAGTTTGGAAGAGGAAGAAGTCCTGAAATGAAGAAAATCGATGTGAAAGTCAGATTGCGAAAATGGAAAATAAATCAATGAAGTCTTGGTTAACTGAACTAATTACAAGTTACGTTTATTTCCCTACCCTTTCGTAAATTACATTCAGGAAATTACAGAAATTTTACCACCGACAATAAATCAGCAGGAAGGAATTTTCGTCGTAAATAATGAACGCGAGAATTAAAAATAAAAAGTGTGTCAAAATATAACCTGCTAAGTTTGTAATTTTCAAAAGTACAATATTATGCGTAATGTAGTATGGTCGTGCTACACCATCAAATATATATAAAACCATCTAAAAATGTTTTTACTTTCGCACATGAGAAAGTGTAGTTAAAATGTCAGCAGAAACGTGAAATATACATTTAATAAATTCTCACAAGGGAAACATATGAAAATTGGTTTTAATTGTTGTATAGGAAATATTTTCTTACTCCTACGCTCAGATATGGACATGATTATTCATTTGCATGTTTATCTGATCGTTGATTATATGTATTATTGAGAAACTGGGAGATTTATACCTCCATAATACAATACATAGTATATAAATAAAACAATAGTCTTGCATTGGATTGAATTATTGAGTACAGACAGACTACAGACTTAGCTCAGTCAAATAAGCAGGTTTTTCTCCGCATTTATAAGTAAATACCTACACATGTATGGCGTATGGACTTACTAGGTAGTCGTAGAATGGCATTTAAACACCCACAATAATGATTCAGGATTCAGTGATGGGAAATAAACAAGCAGAGTCTATACAGAGAGTCGTAGTCATTTATAACCATAATAATGTTAATATCGGCGTAAATAATAACACAGGTGTAGTCAGTAAACCGTACCCGTACCTACCTAGTGATTTTGTGGTCTATAATTTTACTTCAAAGAGTAGAAATTGATTGCCAAGAGTCGCAGCAAAGCTTTAGATTTCCGCTTTATTATTCCCCGCTCTGTATATGCGTATTTAATTTCATTTTACCTTTTCGTTGCAACGATGTTGTGTTGTGTCTGGCTAAACGTTTCTTCATAGGACGGAGGAGTATTCTATTGATATTGAAAGCACAGAATTATAAGTATTTCTCTATTATGGAGTAAATCACTTAAAATATGAAAAGGAAGAACTCAGAGTGTATAATTCCATTCGTTAAATCTCCCTGCAGTTACGGGTAATAACACAGTAAATCCTAGAATTTGGTTTTCTACTACATATATTATATAATAATGTAAAGTAGCACTATAATTATCGCAATATATTTTCCTGCTCTGCTTCTCACGCTTCGAAAATAAAATTCCGCCAAAAATTTCCATGCTCGCTCTGTCCCCTTGATGCTAACATCCAATTATACTTTGCAAGCCAAAACCTCACTGGATATTTTGCTTGTTTGCACATTTCAAAAAAAAGTGATATATTGTAGGCGCATTGTGAGACATAAGTTCATTGTCTATTAATTAATATCTTGACAATGAACAAGTATGCACAGGTACACATATACTGATTTGCATATAAATATTTTTAGGGTGGTAGGTACAACATTTTGTGCTGTACACTATACATTGCAGAATAAACAATCTGATACAAAATATATAATGGTAATATAAGGGAAAGAGTTTCGGGATTCTGCTCCTCTTTATAGTAAGCTCGCCTGTATGAACAATTTATCTTTTTCTGGGTTGAGGTTTTAGGTAAGTACCATTTTGTTTCAATTTCTCATGCAGAAACTTTCCTGCCTTGGATATATAGGAATATTTTACACAGGCACACACACTTACTTATATTATACTGATTCATTTATACTTGTATTTGAATAGGGTGGGTGTACTCGAAGAGCATATATAATTAGAGAAAACAAGGCTTTAAATATGAGTATCGGAGGCTTCTTTGTATTTTGTATAACCGGTAAATAGAATATAATGTGGCGATAGCGTGGCCTGCCGACAAGCCTTTCCTTGGTGAGAAATTAAACACCATGCCCCTTTAAGCATCTACTTTCACAAAGAGAAAGCAGACGCCATCATAATAAAATATACAATATGCACAATTATACATAATCAGGTAGCTCTATGTCTCAAATGCTTATTATTATGGAGGGCTACAGCCTACCCCTATGCTTAAATACAATATTAAGTACTATAATTTTAATGCAGCTACGACTTTATTAAAGTTTACGCCTCGTTGTCGTATAGAAATTAGAATGGAGGAATGTAGGTAATAGCTATGTACATACGTACAGTCTTTGCGTATTTAGTCGACTGGGGTAAGTAAATAAGTATTATGCATCCAATTAAGCACTGCACATGACACTACATTGTACATTTGCGACCAAGGTGTGTTTACAAGTTGAACAATAAGTTTAGTAGGTATTTACACGTAGGAGAAAGGATACCCGTATAAATAGAAAGCCGATCTGTGATTCCTTAGAGGAGGAAAGACCCACAGCCAGAACCGCAAAACAAGAACAAGTTGAAAGTTGTTTTCGAGATTCAATTGCAAACCTAGAGAGAATCTTGTGATAGTCAACTTTCTATCCGCCCCGGCTTTCCTCGCGCCTACTTTCTCTTTAAAAGGAAAGTATTTACAGTTGTTTGTACTACAAGCATTGTATTAGAATGAGAGTTGTATTCTCTTTCTGTGGATTGAATTCCTTATTCTATACATATGCAGTGTAGAGTCACACAGAGAGAGAGAGAGAGGAGAGTTTTGATGAAGCGAGTCTTGATGTAAAGCAAACTAAAATGTAAAATATCTTAAAGGAAAAGCAAATAGGAATTGTAAATAAGAGAATAGTATTCTGCTGGCGGGGAGTCAAGTTAACTAAAGAACTTGTCTGTTAAGCTATACTATATGTACCTACTTACTTTTAGCTACCTCCGATAAATAGCATCTGTAATGCAAGTGAAGAATATTTAGCTATTATAAGAGGTTTCTAAGTAGGTGCAGATATTAGTTAGGCGTACGTACGAGCTAGGACGTAGGACATTAAACTTCAAGTCAAAAGTTGACTTGAAGTTGAGTTAACGTGGCATGGCATGCGACAGAGCCTTCTTTCTCAAACTCCCTGGCTCTCTCTCTCTCTCTCACTCTGAAACTAAAGAATAGAGTGCTGTGTGGATGAGATGCACTTCCAAGGACTTTCACTTACTTTCTTAGTTGCGGGGAAGTGTGAGTTTGCATAGCATTCACTCAGAAGAGTACCAAGTTCACTTCTCCCTTTTGGCTTTCCTTTGGTTAGAGAGCATAAATTGCAAGCACACAGAAATCCCGACCAAAGTCCCTCCATCCACATTCAGACAGATATATTAGACTTCCTTCCTACTATATTTATTATAAGCTGCCTCGGCAAAAACTAGTCAAGTGGATTCTCCCCGCTCTTCTTCGTCTTCCTACTAGTACAGATATATACCGAGTTTTAGTCGATAGCAAGTCGACATAATCTATTTAGCAAACTCATTACATTATGCATAAAAGCCCTGCTCCTCAAGATGGAAATGAGTGATTTATCACTGTCATTAAAAACTAATCAACTTCATGTACTTCCCTCAGACTTACAATAATTTTATTACCTTTCTAGCGCAATTAACAGCTACTTTCCAATAGTCAAACCTCCGACGTTATATGCCACTGTGAAACTTTTCATATACCTTTATTTTGTGTACACTCAAATTATGAGACAGATATAATTTAATTGTCAAACTTAATCGTTAGAGAAGCAAAAGTTTATACAAAAATACTCGATAAACCTGTAAATATTATTATTTTAAAACTTTTCCCTCAACTACATTTGATCTTTGATTATTGCGATTATTGTGTTACTCCAACTTTGCCGATTTCTGTACAGATTACCGTAGCGTAAAGCGTAACACACACTGCGACCTTTGTCTGTTTGTTGTAACTTTTCTTTTACACTTTACTACTTCACTTTACTTTTTACATTGAAGACATGCTCTTGCTTGAAGTGTTTTGATTTTACAGTTGCAGCGTTAGATTTTACAAATGAAAAGTTTAGTATTGGATTCTAATCAGACTATATTATTAGATATTGTAATTGATTTTTTCAAAAGTTTATAATAATTGACGGACCAAACATTGCTCGAAGAGTTAATTAACGGAAGGGTCGAAAACTAATCTAATAGACTGTAAAGGACGACTAGTTATGTTATGCCGCATGAAAAGCGCTTTAGGCCACAATAATACAGATGACTATTGGCAACATCACATTCCTTTTAGCCGATGTTAATACATTTATTGCGCATTTTGGTGTAAGTTAAAGTTAGCAAATGTGTTGGAAAAGTGAAGAGTGGTTTGAAACAACAAAATGTCTAGCAGTATGACTAGTAATAATATCTCAACAAGCCTGGATATACTTTATTAACGTCAGCTATGCACAAATGTGGCGGTATCGGCCCTGTAGGAAATTATTTTTATTACTCAATTACTGAAGCATGAAAATTGAAACGAATGGTGACATTTTTCATAATATTACGGTATATATAATAATATTGTCCGTACTGGTTTTCGTTGTAGATGCTATGAATTATTAGCTGCCTACATAAAGTACATGCAGAAAGATCTTGATTCTAGATATTTATGTATAGTTATGTAAGCTAGGATATCACTATTATTACAATGCGATTCTAAACAAGAGATATTATATTTAGTAGTGGGTAGGTACTCGACTCGTAATCGTAATGATAGGTTAAAACTTAGAATAGATTTATTGCAATGAGTTATAGTCTCACTAGTTCGAAACAAATAGAGTAAATGTTATCTGCTTCGACATATTTTACTTGTGTGACACTTACAGCTAGGGTAGGAAGCGAGAAATAGTATAACTTCTTTAGGTATAAATAACCCTGTTCTAACTTTCATTCTTGCTCTTTGACCTTAGACCGCAAAACTAAGTTTTAAAATCCAGCCATGTCCACATTGCAGACACAACAATATGATATATATCCGATTCTGCCCACATAAAGATAGTTTTTAGTGCGTACAGTTAGTTGCTTACCCGGTTACCTACTGCGGAGAAAGATTTCAAGAACTTGCAACTAAATAACATTGTAAAGGGTAGTGAAATGGTTACTTCTTAGAGGTAACCGATATTTCAACTTGAATCCCCTGACGATTATAGTTTCGTAATAAATGGATCAATCTTTTCCAATAGTAGATATTAGTGACGCCTAAGGGAAGTTCAATTTACTGTTAGGAGCCAAGATAAACAACAGCACACAACCAAACAGTCAGCTACAACGATCATCATGATAAGATCAAGAGATATTCTGTGAAATATGAACAATATAAATTGCTCTGTGGCTATGTTGTGACTGCGAATTAGATTGTGGCATGCAATCTCAACCAAACATGCAGATAGTATTCTCATTTCAAACTCAAACGCAATGCCTAAATGTCAGTTCACGTAAAAATTGCCAATTTGAAAGTTTCGTACTTGCACAACACTACCAAACTACCAAGTATAAACGAAAATAAATATGGAACATAACATAAATGCATGTTGGTATAGGTTTTTGGGAACTAACAAAAGTGGACCATACCATGTATATCTGATTTAAAATCTTTAGCAAGTTAATTGTTATTAGGATGAAGGATTTCTTGCATGGCTTCCACAATTTAAAATTGTGCTAGCTATAGCTAATGGGTATTCGATATTCTTTGAAATCAGATTTTTTAGCAGTATATTTTGTCTGCGTGCTCATTACAATAATATTACTTGTGAAAACGAGAATGAATACCTAGTAAAATTGACCAAGGCAAGGATTAAAATTGCTGACGGAAATCAACAGGTCAAAATTGTCGGTCAATGTAAATTCTAATTAAGCAAATAATTACAGTTGTAACTCAAGGACGATTTCCTTCAGTCACTAAATATTTCAATAGAGTTTAAACATGATAGCACTATCATAATATTGTCATGTTAGGATTTGGTGTAAAATAGGAATCATGGGTGTAACACTAATGCAGATATAATTGGGAAGATACCATCCTTGACTTATTATTACTCATCGCTAATTAGAGAAGGTTTCCATTTTGGTATTTTCCGTTGGTTCCTGCTTTTAATAACTTCAGCTGCGAAGCGTGTGTCACATCACCATTTATTCGTTTTAGACAGTTAAAACTTAAGTACGCTCCATTTTAGGTTGCGATTATTATGACTATGACATAGCTCACGTTAATATGAACTTGAGCACAGCAGAAGGACTGAAGGACCTTACGTAGGTATAAGTGAATTACCTTGGCTCCTTTGGCTATAAATATTATTCCCCCTCCTGCATCTTTTTATCTAATCGTCCATTTCTCTCATTATCCTCATCGTTAGACTTAAAAGCAAAAGCAAGCGCATCAGTTTCCTCCCAGGAGCATTAAAACATTTCCAGCTCCAAGGTATAATAATAGCAAACACGAG
>JABASI010003372.1:0-16718 GCA_019776505.1 Tomocerus nigrus
GAAATGATCTGTCATTTTAAAAATTATTTCTTCCTAGAGAATTCATTTCTGAATGATGTTGCTGGAGAATGAAAATATCTTAAAATGCACACATCATATCTAAATCTGTTTTTCTTTAACAACCAAAATTACCAGTTTTCAGCGATTTTCGACATGTCAATTTCTACAAGAGCACCTGTTAAGTGCTAGAGAACATTTAAATAATATTACATTGAAATTGCTTAAGTGGAATGAAGATTGGAATTTCTTTTTTGAATGTGTGAAGTGGATGAAATCATTGAATTTATTAAAATCCATATACATGGGTAATTATAATATAATATATCTCGAATGTATGTATGGTTGGATGAAATTGTCTGATGGACAGTAAATGGTGAGTAAAATCCTAGTAACTGGTGAGGATAACTTCGAGAGAAGAATGCCTGTAACAAAAGTGATTGAATAAGTGAAGGAAGAGAAAGTGTGTTCGCAGAAGAAAGTGTGTTTAGTGTGTCTAGTTTTGGAGAGATATTGTTGAGCGTGGATAGGTTAGTGACTGAGTGTTGGAATGGTTGGAGTGTCTGGTGATAGATATAAATTCGTATGTAGAACTGTTAGAGGTTTGTAGTTGCAGAAGAGATAGTTAAGTTACATAGTTGAGTAGTGAAGGAGTTATCCTGGTTGGTTCTCGCTCTCTTTTCTCTAAGATAGTCTTTTTTACGATTGTATTCCGTTGAGTGGGAGAGAGAGAGAGAGAGAGCGGAGGCTGGGCTGGTGTGGTGGTGGTTTGACTTGACTCGTCGTCGTCATGCTGAGTCTCCTTCAGTTAGCAGCATCCGCTCGTTTCCTTTCCTAGTTGAGAGTAATTTTTACACGTCTTGGAACGGCAGCCTATTTTACATGATATATACCTATGTGAGTAGTTTGAGTGTATGTATGATGTTAGGGAGCCAAATTGAATTTGTTGGAGCGCCTCCAGTCTAAGCATATTTATTTTACGCCTAGGCAAAAGAGTCAAGGAATCGCATGCATGAAAAATGTCCCAGTGGATTGGCCCTTTAGGAAGCGATATGGAATCTAGGATCGCCTCACTCTTTCACTACTGAATTCGGGATTATCGATATTAATCTGTGGGGAGTCGTTGGCTGACTTTTGCCTTTCTCCCTATTCCCAACCTCCATCTCCTCGCCAATTGAATTTTCCAATGAATCCTAATGATGTTCAACCCCGAAATAGAGGGATCAAATCATCCTAAACCAGACCATACCATACATTCAACAAAATATACACTTTCCTCCAATTCACTCCTTTAGTCCCAAGACTGTGAGCTCTGAAGCGACGACCTTAAAAAGCCTTAGTTCTCCAAACCAGACCATAGGAGAGAAAACCACTTTACACTTTTATGTTCTTATTAGAGTACTAGAAATGCATCGTGTCCGTTTCCTACTCTCCTCCTTCCCTTTCCCTTCCTGCTTCCGTTATGGTTAGTCTGAACATCTCTTCCATAGACTCATCCTTCCTCCTTAAGATATTCTTATTCTCGGAGGCAACCACTGCTATCTAAATACAATCAGGATAGCCTCTATAGCACTCTGTGCATTCATCACTCTAAAATATTGCTACAAACACATAAACCATACTTACCTTTTATTTCACTGCAGGAGATACCTAAACTTTCCCAGTCAACTTTCCTCCACTTCAATTTCACTACTTTCAATCTTGTTCTTCAGAGCCACTAACTTTTTCATATATAATTAGAAAGTTGACTTTCACAATCTGTCCTTTTCTCTTAACTTTTCCCAACTTACACAACTACTATTTATTTATGTATGTAGGAAAAATGGAACAGGCTAAGAATTTTATTTCTCCTGTCAGTGCCACTGCCAACAGAGGAAAAAGCAGCAATTTTATCCTTCATTCCTCCCAGACACAAAGAGACAAGAGGTTTCTTCAGCTTTTTTTTTGGACTTTTTCATCCTAAATGCAATGGAATGTTGAATGCAAAGTGAATAAGTGAATATGTTTAGTAAAGTTAGGGTGAAGGATTGCGAGGATGGATGGGTCAAAGTCTATTAACATTCTGGATACTCTTCCTCTTACTTTTTTACTTTCCTCTGTAGCAAGAATGCTGTTATTCATTTTCTGTCTTGTAAACGTCATCCTTGTAATTTTTCTCAGTCAATTCACAGCTCCATAAATTTTCTCACTCACATCCTTCCTCCTTTTCTAGGGTGGCACATGAAATTTTAATAATTACACATCCAATTACTTACCATCCCACCACACTTTCTCCTCTAATCGGCCAGACTACTACTCCCGACTCACATTCTCCAGCTAGCTCCTTCTACTACTATGCCAGTTTAGTGGACGGAAAATTATACAACCTACTTTACAGCATTTTAATGCATCAACATAAATTTAATGAGATTTTCCATGAGAGAAAAGCACTTCTTAATTTTCTTGGCCGCGAAAATTCAAGCTGGGTTACTTTACAACTCTTAGTCATACATAATTCATATTTTTTAGAAACTATGTCGTGTAATAGGTCTTTACAGCTTTATTTCCTGGAGGTACATATCTGTTGGAAAGGGAACGTAAAAGCTTTATGTCTAAGTAATTTTAAATAAAGCAAAAGAAAAGCGTTACTCAGTTCCAATCTTGTTAAAAGAGGAACAAATGAACTCATTCGGCGAATTAAATAATGTATGCGTTGTAAATACCCAAGTTCCTTTACCCCAGCTCGGTAACTCGCGTTCTTTAGGTAAATTCCTCGTGGAGACAGAAACAAAAGGGGAAGAAGGAACGAGAAATGGCCAGAGAGGATTGACAAGAATGGAAAGGCATCGAAAGAATACAAAACGGGTAGGGACAGGGAAATCTCGTGGAGAAAGTCAAACTTCTCAATAACACTGGTAGTGATCAACTGTGAAGTAATCGATTGGTAAGATTGTGTTGTTGATTGTGAGGTAAAAGGAGAAAAGTTGGATTCAATTGAGTCGGAGGCACTAAAAGTAAACTGATAATATTACGACGTCTCCCTTATATACTTCTCTAGCACATCCACTCGGATAAAATGGTTTTCTCTCCGATGAAAGCTTTTTCCGCTGACCAAAATCTGTCTGATCGTGATGTGACGTGAGGTAAAGTGTGTACTAGGTATAGAGATACATTTCGACTGATTGTTAGTGCATCCCATCATGTCTTCTCCTATTTTATTTTGATGGACAACACTTGTAGTACTTTCTTTTCCCTGTTTACCACAAATACTATTTACTCGATTGCCATTTTCCTTCTGTTACAAAGACAATGGCTCTGACATGCCATGAGTGATCACTCAACGGACATCCATAACAAGAAAAGGGACTACGTAGTATATGGTGGAGCAAGAATGAGAGCAGATAGATAGATGATGTCCTAAAAGCTACGGCATAATAGAATGTGTTAGGAAAAGGGAGTAGCGTTGTATTCTCTAATCCATGATGTATTAGTCCTAGGATGGTTTAAGGACGAATAGGATACAGTGGTTAAGTAATCATGAGATTGGACCAACTCTGAATAATAAATGAAAGAGAAGATGTGGTTCTGTGAATGTAAAAATGTGACTTCAGGGAGTTGCGTGACTGTGACGATGCAAAAGCATAGAAAATATGAAATTTCAGCTGATGTTTCGTTTCGTCTGATCTGATCTGTCCGTCCGTGCTTTCCTCTCCATAGTCCATTCCATTCAACCGTCGAAATAAAGACATATACCTACTTTACTTACTTTTCTGCTTTCCATCTGATCTCTTCGTCGGATTTTGTTTGAGAGGATATAGAAAGCAAACTGATCGAGAGGATCGCTTCTGTCGATTTAAGGCGATCAGGGGTCTCGTGAGAATCTCTTCCTACTAAAACACATAACTCTATATGTACCATGTATATCTCTCTATAAGTGATGCATACAAATACCTTTTCCTGGAAGAGTGCCTTGAAATCCTACACTTGTGTAGTAGAAGCAATGCTATCAGAGAGAAGACTATATTTATTTCTTCCATATACTCCTCCTTGCCTTTCCTTAGCTACTCTTTATCTAGAATTTTGGAAATTTTATCCCTATACATATCTAATGCCCTAATGCACGTACTTACATTCACTAATATATAGATTTGTTATACCTTAAGTGATGCTCCTAGTAATAGTAGATTTTGTAACGCAATAAGTGTGTATCGATGGACTTTGTCGAACTTGAGTACAAGTTGTAACATAAGCAGGGAAAATGTACTTACACACCTTTAAAGAGAAAGCAAAAGTGCTGCATTAGCATTACAACACGTTTCCACTATCTTTTCCGAGGCTATTCCACAATTCCACCACAACTATTTATTATTAGTATAGCTAAAATTGATTACGTTCCTACTTTCCTACTACAATCGCTTCCTGCACTGTCTCAATTGCTAACTCCACGGCGCATGATGCTATGAAAACAATTAATTTTTAAGATTTTATCAGTTTTAAAAGTAGGTATAGGTCCATGATCATTTTTGATCATTCCATTACGAAACTAATTTTGGTCACTTAATTGTCCTTAAATAATATTAGCATGAAATAATAATTTATTTAAGTCCATTTAAGGAGGTTGTCTCAATTATACTTAGGCTATTCCGAAACCCGAAATTAATGTAAATGATAAGATAAAAAATGCTTGGATTAGTGTGAAGTGAACATCTGGATTTGCATTACTGCTTATTCAAATTAACATAGTTATACATTTCGAAAGAATAATATTTCCCGTGGATATTTTTACGAATGTCACATCTTCCTATGATTTCGACATTTGAAATTGTCAATTATTAATAAAAGAAACGACGTATTCGGAATACCTCAATGATTGTATATCTGTATAAAGATATGAGATAGGAACAAACAACTGATATGACGATATGAATGTATTAATATATATGTATGTAATTTTTCTGGTAGAAAAGTGTAGAAGCGGTCAATAAAGAACAAATGGAAGTATGGAGTTCGTTGGAGTTTGTATTTGTGAAGAGTGAAGTTTCAGCACTCCACTCTTCATCAAACTGAAGTTACGACGGCCCTCAGAGATATATTTCTGCTTGATTTTGCATCAACGCAAAGATGCTTTCTTTCAGATGAAAACAAGAGGGAAAAGACGAGAGTGGGTAGTTTTCTTTCTGGACTGGAACTGGAGTCGGAGTTGAGTGAGATATTGAATGTAGTGAACTATTGAGTTTGAGAAATAAAGCCTCCTACGTTCCATCGGGTCATCTTGAATTTCATGTGATCTCAGTGTTCACAAATTGAAGAACCTGATAGAAATTCTCTTAGGATATAAAATAGGAATCCCCGAACTAGTGTTGCTTCAAAAGCAAAAGCCTGGCCTATCCATGCTAAAGCTCTCTTTCCAGCTTAGCTTACCACATTTTACGAATCCATGTCCATAGAAAAGCGAGAAAGCGTATATGTCTTTTAGCTATGTATGTACTTAGGCGATTACTCAACTTTTGTTTACTTCCTTTTCGACTTTATTCATTCCTGCCCATATAATAGAGTAGATTACAGGCAATCATTTTTGCTCAGGATCAAATCGGACACAACATCAAGTTTTTTGGCTCTCCGACAGCACGCAGATATAAACCCACAGAGACTAGTCGCATGCATCTACCCACCACCACCACCGTAGTAGAAAATTCTCTATTTTCAATCTATCTCTCTCTATTATACATAACAACATTTAGTAGGGGTGCTTCACTTATGGACATTATAGAATTCTCCTCAAATATAAAAGATATGAAAGAGTAAAGAGTCCTAGTCTGTTATGTTTGAGAATCGGGTGGGATGGCAATTTGAGTGTGCAAACACATAAACCATAAAGCCATGTGTGAGCGCTCTTAAAGTAATTCGTTTCTTGACTTAATTTGTTCAAAGATATCGATCGCTTATGTTAGAACTGATGTACAATATCCTAAGCCTTTTTCACTTGTTTTCACTCCACTATAAACTACAGACTATCTGTGCACCTTCAGTTCACAGCCATAGCTATGTTATGTGAGAGTCTGCTGTGACTTTTGCTACAGATTCTCAAACCAAAGGAGTCGAGACTGCAGACTAGACCAAGAATTATACCACTTATGGAATTATATACAGGGACGGACCACACAGGGTGCCCATTCTATAAGGGGCTGTCAATTATGTACATACTGTAAAGGAAGAAAATATGTAAAAACGATTTTACAATTTTGTTGCCCAATGGCTATAGTGTGATTCTAGTATGTCCCTGTTACAACATTTTTTCATCTGCAGAAACAGATGTTAATTTCGTAAAAAATATTTTCTTATTTAAAGTTTATCAACAATATTTAGCTCAATCAAAAAATACTAAAACTTTGCATGAAATGCTAGGACTTTATGCGTCTATTGGACTTATTTACCTACTTAAAGATGCCTGACACTTATTGCTGGATAACGCAGATGATTTCGGTGTACTTAGTTTCACAGAGACCAAAAAAACAATAGAAATAAATATGACGTAGACCAAAGGTGCTTATATTGTAATTTGTTTGAGTTTTAAAGCAAATGTGTAACTTCGCTAATTATATTCTGTGGCTTTCTTGACTAATAGTAGCTCATCGTGTTCATTTTCAAACACGGAGTATTTTGTATACGTTACTATTTGCTTTAAAAATGTACGAAAAAGAGAAGTCCAAAAGTAGAAAAAAATATTGGGGCGCTGTTATAACTTCCTGGAGAGGGTGAAAATAAACGAAGGCCATAAGCCGGCCCTGATGATATCTACGGCATAACAAAGGGGATAGGCCGTAGAATGTGAACTAGTGGGGTAGTATAGAAGAAGCGAGGAGGATAATATTTAATACCATAATAGTAAAGTAATCTAATCCAGTAGTAGTTTAGGTAGTTTGAGTGTTGTGTAGTGGGAAGAGTGAGCTCAACTCTCTCCTCTCTCTAATGTACGTATGGCGAAAACGAGCATAAATTGATTTTGATTAAAGGCCATCAATCCTTGTAAAGGAGCCGAAGAGAAATGGTCAATGAGCTGGAGGAAGCTCAGCAGGATGATGAAGGCAATTATTTTAATCAGATTCTCTAGTGTCTGCGTGATTCCAGCGTTTAATGATGCCAAATTTCAATGTGGTGACCTGGCATCTGCCTAGTTTAACGAAGCGGATTTCGTATATATAGATATTTTTCCTCGCATTCTTTCACATAATTGCATGCCTTGACTTCCTCATAAATAACCCGAACCACTCAGAAGAGCTGAGTTGAACAGAGCGAGGCTCAACTTGAGCCCTGAACATCATTTCAGCTGCAACTCTCCTTTTCGGATTAGTCAGCTCTCACATCGCACTATCCTCCGTTCCAAATAGCGTCTATATATGTTTATCTGTGTAAATAGTGCTAAGATCTTCTATTTACATCCCAGAACACTATTATTCCATATTATGCCTTAATGTATAAGTAAATACTAGTGTTTATAGGCTAAAATCTTGAGCAGGATTCGCCATATAGTAATAACAGGGGAAATGTGCTTTACGAATAGTGGGAGAAAGAATTTTAGAGTGTACTAGTCTTAAACGGGGATGTAAATATGTATAGATAGTGTGTAGTAGTATGAGGATACAGTTGAAAATAATGTAGATAGACAACAAAGCTTCGTCGAGGTTTTCTGCATTTCTTCTCCTTGGCTGACGAGAGGAAAGTGAATTGAAATGGACTTTGAGTTGAAGTTGAGCTGAACGATTATCTTTCCTTCGTCTGCGGTGATGCCCATTTCCCTGTTTGTCTTATTGCTCTTTTTCTATCCAGAAGTAGTTTTCTCTTTTTCAAACGAGACGAGTGGCTGGATGTTTCTAAAGTTATCTAGTGTGTAGTTTCCATTCCATTCCACTTGCAGAATCTGAATAGGCGCATCAGCTTTGCGGCTTAAAATCAAACGAAAGAATTGCCAGCCAGAGAAGGAATCAGATAAGGCAGAAAGATCAATGTAATGATGCAATCCCAAAGATTTTTTCTAGTACAGCGAATTTTTCCTCCTTTTTTGCTTTCCTTCCGAACTTTTACGAATGCATGGTGAATACCGAGGATTTCTACGAAACAGACAACGTTAAAGCGCCTACACATTATCAAACTTCCTTTTTTTCACTCTCTGTATTTACTATTTGCATTATATGCAGTTCTACATATATTATGCTACAGCTAAATATATGTATATCTCTACTAAGTAGATGCTCATAAATAAAGTTTAGCTAGGATTATATCTCTGCGGAGAATTCGTATTTTATCTGCAAGTATGCCACACGTAAATTCAATTATCTCTCGTGAATAATTTCCAACCAACACAGATGGTCCGTCCTGTTCTGTTAGTAGCCTCTTGTTTACTTTACCCCTTTTATTTTTCATTTTCCTTATCGTGATCATTGCACGCTAACATAGCGTGGCTCCTGCTTAGCTCACATTAATTATATCAAAATTTTTAGCCAGCTCCAGTCATTGAGAACTTTTACCTCTCCTTGCATGATGCCTTTATTAATAATTCAATTTTTAATTTTTGGTGATTATATTTTCGGTGATGCTGATGGAGTAGTAGGCGAGCGGAGACTCCTTCTCGCAATCTACATCCTTTTCATAGCATAGTATAACATTTTATACTCTCACTGCGATTATGACTCCATAATTTCACTTCTACGGCCTAAACACAACCAGCCTGCCTTTCATTCACTCGCTTTCACTTGATGGATTCGACTAATTTTCACTCTGCGGATTTTTCCTACTAATGAAACTCTGAATATTTCATGCCGTCCTGAGCCCTTTCCTTTCTCCTACATTTTTACCCAACTTTTCAAGCTCATTTGCCAAATTAGAGCAAGCTCTTACAAACTCCATTCATTACTCTAATAAATGAGATATAATTAACTATGTAAATTCTAGCACACACTGCACTCATTTCCCGTGAACTGACATCTCATAATATTTCTATACCCACGGTACATTTTCTAACCATAATAGTAAATATAAAACAATCGTCAATTTTTGAAATTATTTGGGAAAATATGAAGGAAAAGCATATTTCCACAGGATTTTTGCTGAAGAACAAAGGCTAAAAATCTGTTGTTAAGTATTGTTTTGGTGTGCAAGTATTTTTTGGTGGGATGAGGAAGATAAATAGAAAGGTAATCTCATTGGGGTGTTATGATCCTTTTAGAGATGGCTTTGGTTGATACAAACGGTGAATTTGCTTGGAGGAGTTGTTTCCGGCTCTTTTGTTCTCTAACGTGTTTGTAATGTAATATAGGAAGAGAGAAGACAATAGGAGTGCAATCACAATGGGAAGAGTCGGGAGAAACACGAATGTCAAACCACCGTGGTCGTAATCTTTGTACAAATAATAGTTTGTTGTAACACCCCTTCTTGTTTTCTCTGGCTAAATGATGGAGTGAAACGGAGAAAGAGAGGAGTTCATAGCATGTAACATGAATAGAAAGGGATTAGTTAGTTTAGTGCCTTCACTTTAGGCTCAGCGTCTGCAAAACACAAATAAGTTCGAACCCTACCGAACCCCATGCACCTTATATCTAATAGAGCATATAACTTTTCCTCCATGCCGGCTATAAGCATTATTATGATTATGAGTGGGCAATAAAAGAGCACATTATACTATGCTGGAGTGAAACACAAAGGGGAAAGGACGGTACAAGTGTTTTCTACATTTACTGTTGCTCTTCTTCTTCTTGTACGTTTCAGTTTTTCCTTTTCCTCGATGAATAAGCATGACAGAATTGTGTAATACCCTTTTCTCTATTATCTATTAAGTATCAGTTCATTGTAATGCAATAAAAGCCACGGATTAGCGGATGACATCAGCAAAAGAGCATTATGGAGGAGAAATATGCGTGGCTTATGTCTCGACTACCTTCCACATTTTCCATGCCTTGTGATTAAGAAAATGAAGATCCCTTCCATATTAGATAGAGTGAGCACGAATGTGTGTCTATTGCTTTTAATGTGATAAAATGTCTTCGCCTACAGATCCTAACCAGATTTCCTGTAATGAATGCATTGTGTTCTGTCTCTTATCGTCCCTAACAATATCGGGAAGGATGATTTTCTGAATTGCACGTGCCATACCAGCTACCAGCTGCCTTAGGGTATTTCTCTATTACATTATTTTCCTATGATAATCAAGAATATCATTACAATTGCTTTGGTGTGATTACGTGATTCAGATTGATACATCAATTTTACAACATACACACACTGTTTTATCATGATAACTTTATTGTGAATCGTTTTTGCCTTGGCTTTCTAAGCAAATAAAGAATATTATAAGTAAAACTGACAATTTGATTGCATTGCATACGTATCCATACATTCTTAGTTCATTAATTATTGATATGGTATTGTGTGTGATTTTTAACATTAGTATGTATACACTATAGATAAATCCCACTTTAGTATAGCTTATATGTTTAAGTCAAGTTGTATAAAGAGTTTTGTAGCACAGGATGAAGCTTCAAGGAAAATGTCACCATCAAACATCAGTGAATTTACTTTTCTTAAAACAGAAATGCGCACTACACTGTTATTACTACCGCTCTCTCTCTGAGACTCCTTTTCCACAGTATGGTGGGATATAGTAGTGGTTCAACAGAAGAGTCGTTCCAGGATGATATAAGTCAAAGAACACTTTTATTTCTGTGAAATGTAATTGTCTTGGGATGTAATCAGGGAAAACTATTCGGTTGAAATGTGCAACAGAAGAGTCGTTCCAGGATGATATAAGTCAAAGAACACTTTTATTTCTGTGAAATGTAATTGTCTTGGGATGTAATCAGGGAAAACTATTCGGTTGAACTGTGCATTTGTCCCCATTGCACAAGGTTAGCCAAAATTGTAATGATGTCAGGAAATTTTTCTTGCACTACAAATGCTACGAACATGAAGTTAGCAAAATAACAAGAATTTACTAAGCCTAAACAGATAATTTATACAATTAAGGTAATGAAGCAAATATATTAGCTTTAATTTGTACATAGCACAGTTTCATCAGACAAATGTAAATAATTGCATGTGTACTTATGTATTTCCCTTATGTTTAATTATCTAGGTATATGGTAAATAGTAGTACAGAGACAAAGAATAAAATCAGGCCAACGGGGTTAATAGTTGGCCTGTTCTGTAGAATAGGTATTTACAACATGATCAAAGGTTACGATATCGGAATTCTAGCACTTGCTTTTACGTATGTTGTTCTTTGGACTGAAATGTTTTAGAAAAATAGTCGGTTACGCGAGGAAAACCCACCTAATTAAATTGTTACTTGTTGTGACACAATAACATTCATGTCAAAATACATAAAGTGAAAAACGGAATTTTACCAGAGGAAACAATAGTTTTTGGTATTTTATTGATTGCCACAATTACATGAAACATTTAGTAATAGCTGATAATTAGTATAATATTATTTAGAATTACCACTATTCTTTAACACAAGTTGTGCGAAGTAGTTTTTCCGAGATTCCTTAGAAGGTACACTTAAATATACATTCATATGCAACGTTAAGAAATGAGTTACTACTAATAAATGGAATGATCTTATAGGTATGTATAATTGTTTACGTAGTATTAATAGTATGATGGTATGTATAATGAAATGTTTCAATTGCCAGCGTAGATATAGATAGCTTGTAGGAATATGCATGTAGCATTTATATGTATGTAGTTTAGATAGTCGAAGTTAATGTTAATGTGTAGAGCAACATTTGATACAATTATTTTGCAGACGACATTCAGTACATTAAATACAAATAGAGTACATATAATAAGTACGATCAGATCAAATCACGAATATTAATGGTTTGTATTTTATAGTAGCTCTAGCTCACTTTTAATGATGATGGAGAGTTGTGAGGAAATTCGAGGAGACATCATTGTGCTGCGTTTCCCTGCACAATCAAGTTCACAATTGTTAACACAATCAATTTGTTCACGGAACAAAAAAAAGTACATCTTAAACGCATGCACTCTAACTACTAGAGTCTTTGAAAATGTTTTTCATTGTTAGACATATAATTTACCAATATCAGAGACATTGTGGGATTGAGAGGAGAATAAATGCATAGAGCTCTTGGCTTCATTTCAACAATTGCAAAGGAAAATCACGGAAAAAATTCCGGTAGTTACTTGTCTTCTGATATTCACATGAACAGATCTTATCATCACTTGCATATCATCAAAGGGGATGCGCATCAATGTTCATGCTGTCTAGAAAATCGTTTTCCCACAACGATAAGCAAGGCAAAATTGCTGCTAAACGAAGTATTGTAATAAGAAATACTAACCTGTGACGTCGGAGGTCAACCTTCCGTTGAAATGCCCTTCCACAAAGGTCACATGCGAATGGCTTAAAGCCAGTGTGCTTACGCGAATGAGTTATCAGGTTTGAAGATTGAGAAAATGCTTTCCCACACACCAAACACTTGTGCGGCTTCTCCCCTGTAAACACACACGGAATTTTATTTTCGAAACAGTAGCAGTTCTATTTTTAAAATCCATTCCTAATGCTCTGAAAAAAATAACGTAAGATAAGGAAACGGACAACTGATCTCTCATACGATTTTTNGGAATTTTATTTTCGAAACAGTAGCAGTTCTATTTTTAAAATCCATTCCTAATGCTCTGAAAAAAATAACGTAAGATAAGGAAACGGACAACTGATCTCTTATACAATTTTTTTGTTGAAAACATAGTGCAAATTGTTTAATCCACCTATACTATCAAATTCCAACAATAATACATTCTCAATTTTTTTGCAATTTGACGTAACAATTATAATATTATCATCCTCAGTTAAAGGTCGCTAGCCACGGTAGGTCGATGCTAGCATAACTTTTACTACTATTTAAGGTACTAGCTCAGTCAAAAAAAACAAGTTTTAACAGAAAAATAATTTAGTGAGATGTCTATTTCAGTTCAGCCGGAACATTACAGATAATACATAATAATATGTGGAATGCTATGATTATGAAATAACATGTCTGTCAAGTTGTGCGTCAATGTCAACTCCCTTTCGTTCATAGACGTTTCTGCATTTGCCCCATCGTTCACACACGATTTCAAATAAAAGCTACTAACGCGGCCGTTGTTGGTGATTGTTAAAATCCTTTTGTGAGTAATAATTAATTATTACTGACAATCAGAATTTGATAGCTATATTTATCTGTATGTGGTGAAAAGTGATTAAGAGAAGATTGAGTAGGAAATCCTTAATTTCAAGTTTACTTTTCCTCATTTAAGTAGTGGGAGAGAAGAAAAATATTAGGGTAAGGAGTAGGAAAAGGAGAAAACAGAAAGTCAAATGACATCCGATTGCATACATAATGTTTTTTTACACTGTCGATTTGATAACACTAGAGTGGAGTCTGTGAACGTTTCTTGCTATTGGTTTCATAGAAAATCCAATATGTTGGTAGGGTTCTCGGTTAGCCTTCCATTGAGTCTAAGTATTCTCGTCACTCTCACAATCCTAACGCGTAACTATTAGTAAAAGGACGAAAGTAAGTAAAGAAAGCGAGTGAGAGAAGTAGGGAAGTGAAGGAATCGAGTCGTAAAGAAGAGGAGGAAACATTATTGAATGTTATTCAGAGCAGAGTGACATTTACATTAGCGAGTAGCTCGACTTGAGTAAAGAGACACGATGAGCAGTGAAAACATTATCAAGTGCTAGTACATATTCCCAAGGTCTAATGAGATTTCCTTTTCCAACTCTATTTGCCACAGAACGATTTTACCAATGAAAACATTTGCTCAAAAATCTGGAAACACTGTCTCTGGTCTGACCTGAGCTGAAAGGATCTAGAGGCTAGATATAGTTTTATAGTCTTCCGAACAAGTTTCAACTTATGTAGGTAGGTATCCCTTCAGGAAAGTAACTTAAATACTGTGATACTATTATCCGTATAGTATAAGGTTCTTCCAAACAAACTCTGCTAAGTGAATAGATAGTATACGTCGAAATTTTCGTGAAAGCTGAAAGGCATAAATCTTGTTTCTCGACCGCTTTCAACTCAAGAGTCGCAAATTGAATAAAACTAAATGAAAGCAAACAGTAGAAAGTTTATGGAGCTATTCTGCTTTATAAGGATAACAAACTGCTCCTCTATATAAGGAAAGGATTGAAGAAAAATGATTGTGATGTGAAAAGTGAAGTAGATAGCCAAGTAAATCCTTGAGCTTTGCACGGAAGCCTTTGGTTCTTTCTTGATTCATCACGAGTCGAGCCTCACACAAGTCTCAGATGAGAAAGATGGACAAATGAGAAAGTGACTGGAGGAAAGTTAAACCTAGTATAGGCTGCTTTTCTCTATTCCTCGATATATTTTCAAAGAAACCTTTTCATATCTCTAGTATCCAGCTAAGACGATGTACATGGAACCTAACGATCTTCGTAATAATATTTACTAAGTACCTATATCTAAGTGTTGATAGGAATCTTATTGGAACGACCAAGGCTAGATAAAATCCAGAGAGTTAGCTACTAGGTTTTTTCCAACATGGATTAGTTCGCAAAGTATCTGGACGAGAATATATTTGTAACATCATCCTCTGAAGTCTGTACTTAGCTGTTTCACTACGGAATTATTGGCACTGGCTTATATAGGTAAAAGTATCTGGTGAATCCAGATATGTATGTATTGCTAGTAGGGGTTATTAATAAGAAACAGACTGGATGCTGTGCTGGGGCATGGAAAAAGCGTCCCTCTTATTAAATTAGGTTTTCAGGGTAGCGAAGGCTGAAAAAAGGAGGAAAGTTGAGCGGAGCAGTATATATGGTTAGAAACATGATCTACTAATCGAGAGGGATAACTCCCCGGAGATTACCTAATTCTCCTAATTGTTGAGGCCTGGCCACTTACAGCCAATCCCCATCATCACTCCTATTCAGCACCTCCGCAAGGCCAGCAAGTTTTCATTCCAGCCCATCCAGAAGACCAGATGAACTTACAGAGAGGAGAAAAGCAAACGGACTTTACCCTCTATTGTCACTTTTCTTTGTTATTCCTTTCTGATCTCTGGCGATATTGTCAAATGTTACAATACAATGGAAAATAATACTCTTCCCTACTCTCTCTCCTCCAGTCCCACTCGACTCCTTCTCTCCAGTTTGTTTTGCTACGCTCTACTGTGCTCTACTCAACAATATTGGTCCATGGAAGTAGGTAACTATATATCAGAAGGCTATATCTCTAAAAATGCCCAACATAATGAAGTTATATTATATAGTTGACAAGTTAACGCAATAGCCCTTGCCTATTCTCTCTTTTCAATTGCTGGAACGGAGAAAATAGGAATCTAAGCTAGATCTGTATAAGGGTCAAGAAATTATCTCGCCACTCTCTGCAGGCATTGATTCCTGTGTGTATGCTTTTGTATGTGATGTGTTTATTTCATTTGTGCTCGTTTGCTATTTACTAAAAGTTCCTTCTCTTTCTTTCGACCATCCTCTTATATTGCTCTATTGTCCAGGGTAATACGAATATTTTTATTAAGGGGCACTAACTACATATCAAATGAAATGCAACTCACCAGTGTGGATATACGTATGCTTCTTCATATCGGATTTCTGGTGAAATCTCTTGCCACAGAATGGACATGGGTAAGGACGAGTGTCGGAATGAATCAAGAGATGAGTTGATAGAGTTGATGATCTTTTGAAGGTCTTCCCACATTGGGAACATGAAAAGGTTTTCTCAATACTGTGTACCGCTCTGCAATCAAATGTATCATCATTTATAGAAGAATGTTTTCGATCGACTCAATAATATACGTTCAAAAATAGTCAATTAAAAAATTAGAATCTTATTGACAAAATTTCGCAATATTTTCTTTTTTAATAATTGTAATGCTTATGGCACATTTCGCATAATAAACAAGAATATTAATCCTTCTGATTTTGTAACAACGTTTAGTGCAGAGCATGAGAATAGTAAATTCAATTATGAATGGAAAATGGGGTGATGTATTACCCCAAGAGAAAATGTGGTAATAAAAGGTAAAAAGTAAGAAATGAGATATTTTTCTAACCTGTGTTGTGATAAGGATATTTCATGGCCGAAAGTCTTGTTGCATAAATGACAGGCAAAAGGCCTTTTGCCGTTATGAGATCGTCGGGAGTGTACTTCTAAGCCATGAGGAGTACTAAACATTTTCTCGCACTTAATACAGCTGAAAACCTCTGAGGCAACTGCAGAATTGTGTCCAACTTTATTTCCACTTGAGCTGATCATGGGAAGCATATGGGATTTAGCCAAGGTAGGATGGGAAGAGAAACCTCCACTTAATAGTCCAGGATTACTTAATGGTTTGTGCAGAAACAAATTCGTTTGAAACGGTAGGAAAAATGTCGAAGACGAATGGGGAGGGAGGAAAAGATTAGGAAATGACAAATTTGCCGCAGAAGAAAAAGATGTTGACATGACTGGGCGGCTAGAATGATGATTTAAGTTAGTGGCACAATTTCTACCCTTAACCAATGCAGAGTCCTCTTTAGAAGAATCAGTTTTTAAAATATCTTTTACGGATAAAACTTTCGGTTTCAAAAGTCTGTCGATTCCGAATTTTATATCTGAAGGTGGTTTCAATGTAGAACACATTCTGCTGTAATTACGAAGCGAATCTCCGTTACTAAATGATGATTCTGAAGATGACTGCGGTGACGATATAAT
>JABASI010003373.1:0-16717 GCA_019776505.1 Tomocerus nigrus
ATCGCTACATTTTTCTCTTACCTCGCTGTTTTTATAACAGCCCCTTGTTGTAGTATTTGTTTTTGCATACACACGGTGAAAGAATACGAGAGAGCTGTGATCTTCCGAATGGGTTGCATCGTAGGAGGAGCTAAGGGTCCTGGAACATTCTTCATTCTGCCCTGCATTGATGATTTCATCTCCATCGACTTACGCGTCAAGAATTTCGATATCCCACCACAGGAGATTTTAACTCATGACTCCGTAACGGCCATGGTAGACGCTGTCGTTTATTACCGAGTCAGTGATCCCGTCCTATCCGTTTCCAAAGTGCAGAATTATGCCCAAAGTACTCAACTCCTTGCTGCAGCCACTCTGAGAAATGTTCTAGGGACAAAGACAATGGCACAAGTTCTTAGTGACCGCGAAATCATTGCCGAGTCTATGAAACAGTACTTAGATGAAGCGACGGACCCTTGGGGAATTAAAGTTGAACGAGTAGAAATCAAAGATGTCAAAATGCCAATACAACTCCAAAGAGCAATGGCTGCAGAAGCCGAGGCAGCACGCGAAGGTCAATATCAATTCACGAATCATCAATTTAAAATTTATGCCATTTTTATTAATTAAAATTATTAATTCGGATTTTTTATTTGTTAGCTAAGGCAAAGCTCATTGCTGCCGAGGGAGAAATGGCGGCGTCCAGAGCATTGAAGGAAGCAGCGGATATTATGGTGGGAAGTGGAGGGGCCCTTCAGTTGAGATACCTTCAAACGTTGAATACAATTGCTTCAGAACATAATTCTACGATCATATTCCCTTTGCCTATGGATATTTTATCAGCTTTCATGAAGAAATAATGACTGATCATTATTTAGTTATGGAATTATTATGTTTTCATGTAACTTTTATAAAATAAATCCCTGGATTTTTTCTGAGGATTGTCAGACGCGACTTCTTCTTTGAAGACAGAAGAGCTATTACTCTATTACACTCTTTGACACTAAAAGTTTATAATATAGCTAGAATACTATCAAAAGATTTTGTACGATGCGCGATGGTATTTATTATGTATTTGCCGTCTGGGCATTATTTATAATCATTTTTAAATCTTCATTAACAAATATCAGGTTGTTGGAAGGCTTATGGATCTGTTAATTTTCGCCTTCTTTCCATGAATCATTCAAAAAGATATGCTAACACAATTTTTAACCACGGAAGTAGTATTATAGCGTAAATTTTTAGCACATATTATTTTGTTGGTTTTTTCTATCTTCCTAATAACACTGTTATAAGGGACACTAATAGATATATCGAATTTAATCCGTTAACCCACACCCACACATGAAGAGCATATTATAGGTAATAGTACTAATAAGTAATTGTTGAAATTGGTATTGCGTATTATCTGTGTACTAGTATTTAGGGGCTGATTTGTAAAACGGTACATGCATGATATTAACCTTAATATATTAAAATATCAGATAGATTACATTACAGTGTATGTTTTAGTTTGCTATTCGTGTTAGGATACTTAATATTTTCCAAAAATCATTTGACACTATTAAATTAAGGGATTTATAGCAGTGGTGATAATTAAAATGATGACACTGATAAACTTTGTTAATATCCTCAACAAGGAAATGCACCATGAAGCAAATTGCAATAATTGCGCTTTGTCTTGAATATTATAAGCATTGTTTCAGTGGCAAAGCTATAAATGTTTACAGCGTCAGGTACTGCAGAATAGCTCTAAGTTTTTAATATTAATTGCTGAGCTTTTAATGATCATCTCCGATTGTTTTACCCAACAAAATTACTTAAAACTTTGTTATTAGTATTTTATGCGCATGGCAGTTAAAGAACATTTGAGATTGGTAATAATATTTTGCTATCATCAGGATTCTAAGATTTCAACTTTCTTATTTTTATTGCAACATTTCATTCCAAGCATCCACACACGCATTTATATATTATGTCCGTTATATTATAATATGTAGGAATGTCAATTGTATATTAATAAATAACATAATACAACTTTAACATCAGTGAAGTGAGGATTGAGAATTTAATTGGTTAATAAGATTTCATGACAGTCAGCTAATAACGAAATTTTTGTACATCCACAACAACTAAAAACAACAGAAACAGTGCATGGCACATTTTGATAAGTTGATTATTAATAATTATTACATCTACAACCTTTCATACTTTGTATTCTTTTACTGTTGAAATAAAAGCAAAAATTTTTAAGTTCTCTTCTTCCAATTCAAAATTTAATCAAAGAAGATGTGTACCTTTATGGGTCAACTCTAAATTACAGTCATGCAACAATAATAGGACACCAAATAATACTCTCTTTGTATAGAAATGATTCTTAACAAATACGATTGAGAGTAAATGAAAGAAAAACGATCCCTATATTTTGTCATGTCAAATTGATAGTGAAATTATAAGTATGTACATAGCATATACTATTCTATTACAATAATAATAATAATAGAGAATGATTTTATTCTAGGAACTTTCGTAGGAATCAATTTCAGGGCTGCCCAACAGTGTTTGTCCTGGAAAACGGTTTCAGGTTCCAGAAAAACGTAACTGTATGTGACATTATATATCATTATAGGTACATTTAAAAATGTTTGAAAATAATTCGTTTGCAATGGGGAAAAATCTAAGGTGTTTGACGACACAGTTCAGTCAGATCATAAAATCTATTTAAATACTTTATGTTCCATTGCAGGTATTCATAATTTGATCGTTTTTCACTACGAAGCTATTCCTTTCTACAGGAGGGCATTATTATTTTTCTAATGTTAAGAGAAACATTATTGCTAACACTATGAAGTTTTCAGAAACTCTTATTCTCATTAAAAACAGTAATGATATGGCTAACAAATACATTAATTTGATTATCAACAACAACAACAATAATTGTACTCACAACTACAACTAATTAACAATAAAACATCACCATTTTGAATTCGCATCGTACAGACGCTGACTATTGTACATTTAAAATAAAGCAATGGAATTCCACGCTAGGTTCAAGGTTCCCTAAAGAAATGAACACGGGATCATTGGGTTTTGCAAACTTATTAATTAACACACTTAACAATAAGCAATATATGAACTACATAATAATACAGACTAAGTTTCTAGTAAATAATAATACTAATTAATTGTATATTCACACTAGTTTCATCATTTGGATTTTAAGGAATGAGCAATCCGGCATATAAAAAGAAGATCCATTTGAAGAATGTGAATACCAAATCGTAAAGAACGTGAACTTGGTACTCCCGAAGAAATTCTCCTAATGTTTTTCCTTGTACACCGATAAGACGACCCAGCCAGTCAATAACCCCTCTTTGTTTTTCCGCCGGTCTTTCTCCAACAATGTCTTGACGATTAGCATTTGAGTCGAGGAAGATTGATCTCAGTTGTCGGGATGCATCGGATGAGCTACCAGGATTTGCAAAGTGATCAATAACCATCTTTCCAAATTTTAATGCCTGTGACCTTATGAAGGCCATATCTACTGGTGCATCCGCTCCCGATGCCGCCATCCGACCTGAAAAATAATATTATAAAACTACATCAGAATTTGCATATAGGTATACCTTAAGATATTGAGTAATAAACAGCAAAATGTGTGTACTGTATTCTATTTCAAGAAGTCTCATATTGAATAAAACTTTATTGTGTATGGTAATTGCATTGCAGTCGAATTTTAAAATCCATTACGGAAAATACACATACGTTATCATATTAATTAGCTAACGATTGTATGTAAATTCCGATTCTCATTGTCGTATTTACTGTTATTTAGTCTCCTTATGAAAAAATTGCAATTGAACGTAATGTAACTATATGTGACTGCCTCGCCACAAATGGCAATTTGTAATGAGACTTTCCAAAGTATGTTGACTAATGTAATAATGAGAATTATGAATTAAATAATGACCCCTTTTTTAGGGAAAAATTTGATATGAATAATGAAGCAAAATTTGGTCAAGACCACACCTACATTAAATTCTTAACCAAATTATTGAGATAACAAATATCAATCAATTTTATTGCAGTGTTCGATTAAAAATATAAGCATCACATTAAAGTTTTATTTGTACTTTTATAAATTCACTACACACCATGCACATGATAATAATTCTGTGTTGTAAAAACTGTAAATATGTTCAAAATATTTTTTAGATTCTAGGAAGGTATTCTTATAAATAGAATTGTTAATGTAAGTGAGTTAAAAATGAGATATAAAAATACATTTTCAGCCTCTTTCACTCTCACCTAAAAATTAGTGTTATCAAACAAATCACACGAAATTCATGCACAAGTTCAGGAAGAATTAGTTGGAAACATTTAGAGCAAGTTATCATCAGTTCAAAATGACAGCATACACAGAAGAGTAATATTATTATGGTAAAGACAGTAAAAATGCTAAGAAGGTTTAATTCCTTTAACAAAGAATTCAATTTCAAAAACTTCGAAATTCATGTACACACGAGGATAGACATCAAGTGGTGGCTCCTCCTCCATTTCTGGCATACCATCGCTTTTCTCACCTTTTTCTCTATTGTCTTCTCCTTCACCAACGGTTTCGATTTTGATATCATCGTCCAGATTTTGAAATCTGACTGAGGATTTACTAGAAGCAGATGCTTTAGGAGGAGTCGCTTTCGTCGTTGAGCTTGCCATTCTCCCTTTCTTCGATTTCATTCTTCTCTGATATTCATCTAATGTAAGAGGCACGACATTTATGGGAAGCGTTTCATGCCAAGCTGAAGGAATATCACTAATTGTAAATCTAGAGGAAGTGGAACTGGAAGTCCAATTGCTCCACTTTCTTGGAGATTGATTATTTATGGCAGCTTCAGGCGACAAAGAACGTTTTTCAGAATTTGACGGTTTCTTATTGTCACAATGACCTAGAATCAACATACACAAATAATTTTAAAAAACATCTGCACAGCAGCAAAAGCAAAAAGAACTATCTTCCTATATCAATATTTATTCAATATTTACAATTTCAGTCTATTAAAGTAAAGACGCGAAAATTAATTTAATTTTGTCTGGAAATTCCCCAAGTTGTAATTATTTAACTTAATTTTCGTGTTAAAAATAACAATTCAAGGCTAAAAATGATTTTTTCTGCAATTTTACCCTGAGACATAGTTTACATTTTAATTTTAAATAATTCAGTCATTCTATATTTGTTTATAAAAGTTTTAATACACGTACTTGTGTTTTGTGTTTTTTTAAATTGAGTAATGGATTATGTGTGTCTATTTTATTGGAAGATATCTGAACAAAGGGAACTGAACTTGATTTACTTTAATAATACGTAATAAAGATATGTCGAGGCATATTAAGATAAGAATTAACACAGATTGTCAGTGTCACAGATAAATGCAAGTCCATTCCCATAGATCACAACATTGTCTAACAATGTACATAATTGACGATTTTTCTTTTCCCTTCGACATTTTGTCGATAAAATCAACGCTGTGATTAGTTTTGTGGTTTAAAAGGCTAGATTTTCTTTGAGAGTCTCATAATATTCTGTAATAAGGAGTAAACACACGAGTTTGTGTTTAGTTAACGCAAGTTTTATAGTCAGTAAGCAACAATTAGCCATTAGAGAGCGTAGTGCTATCAAATGCCGATAAAGTAATTAAATAAAACCGGTCTGGCTCTTGTCACTTCTTCCCAGTTGGTGTAGTAAACAAGTTCCGGTGCCTTATTGTTATCCTGCTATAAGTGTGTAGTTAGAGCGTTTGTTTGAGTTACGACTACATGTTATGCCATGTTGTTTGTCCTTGCCAATTAAACTCTCAAGTCAAACCTCCTACCCTACCATTCCTACTAATTTTATTATATGGAACATTTAATCATCCATANCCATATTGTTCCTAAACCAAGATTACAAATCGCTATTGTCTTCTTTACACCCCTTTTATGAACTTACAAACTATTTACATACTTCACACAGCGAAAAATTGCACAATTGTATTTGAATCTGATTAAACACTTGAAAGTGCATTTACAAATCCAATAAAATCCCTGCTACACATCACCCTATTGTACTACAACTAAAAATCAGCTCAGAGCATTCATTAACTATTAATTATAAGTAGGTAGCTGTACACTCAAATCACTGACAGATATAAATACGACAATAGAAATGTGCTGAATAAAATTATACTATATACATTACTATTGGATAATAAGAACATGTGTGCATAATAATTATACGTATAAGGATGTGCATAAATAATATCCCTGCATCATAAACTAGTTCGCTCGTTTTCATTTTTTTATTTACTATTTTTTCATTTATGTAGGTAAAAATAAACACCATTAATAAAACTGCTTCTTACTGTCTAACAAATGCTAGAGCAGCATTTAACCAGAAATCTACATTTTCTGCTGTAGAAAAGACAAGCATTACCTACCCTAAATATCACAGAGCATGTTTATAAATGCAAATTAAATGTCTAAGTGGATTATATTTTTACATTTGTGCAGTCCCATTATGACAATAATAATTAAAGAGATCAAGTCTTGAAACCTTCAGTAATCTACTCATTTGCCAATTACGTTAATGAAGGTTTGATATATAAATAGCATGGCGTCGTAATTTAAAATTTCATTTTTGGGAGAACAAGTGAAGGAAACACGAATGAAAATATTCATATGTTCATAATATTATTCCTAGTTAAATTGAACAAAGTATATAATAAACAGAGAGATGCAGATTGTCGAAGAAGGCAAGCGTGGAAGTTTATGGTATGCAAAAAGTCGTTGAATGCGGTCTGCTGACCACATTAATTGAAGGGGCGGAAGAAAACACAAAATCCTCTAGTGTGTATCAATTCCAAGAAAAATTTTACCGTTTTTCTACAAGATTATTGATAATAATGACCTTGTGACATTGTTCACATTTTATAGAATTACATTGGGAAAACTGCGGTAAGTTAGAGAAACTGCCAGGATCTAAAAGAAAATGTAAATGCTCAAATGGAAAGCAGTTTTGATCTTTTTACAGTGTTACTTGATGCATTTTTACAGCCATGTAACAAAAGCACAACTAGAAAAAAGGCAAAAAAAGGAAACGAAGTAAATAATGAAATGAAGTTGCGCACTAATCTACTTAATTGAATTCTCCATCCAGTTGTTACATTTTCAATTGCACTTGCCATTGTAAATTACAATCCCACTGTGACTTTATTCTTCATGTGAAGCACAAATTTTGCCCTAATTTCTCCGTAGCGTGGCCGTGAATTGTTAATGGATGTCATGTCAGTCAGTGGATAACTAAAGTGAGTCAGAATTTACTCTGTGTACATCATAAGTGCATAATTGTAGTTACCTCTCAACTATAACAGAGTACTACGTTACTACAGACAGACAGACAGAGGACGATAGAGTAGGCTACCTACGCGCAAAGTAGAAAAAAATGTGTGAACTATTTACCAAAGCAAACACACACACACGTCGTTCATTTACAGAAAGTTATATATTATTGCCTGCCTTAAATCTCTTTTTAAACTCTCCATTGTCCATTATTACAGAATGTTATCCATAAAGCAGGCAATGGCAGGTGGATTTATCTCAAGTTCAATCTCAGCAGATATGTGGACTAAAAAACACTTGCGCAGGTGTTTTGACTCAAAAGAATTTCACTCATTCCTCTCAGTAATTGTTTCTTAGAGAAAAATGAGACTGCACAGATTACAAATGAGATATATCTACAAAATTCAACCTCAATTGTTTTTAAATGAACAAAAGAGAAACGGAAACGTTTCCGCATTAGGGTAGGTCGCTTTATTTTCTTTTCCAGTCTATTGTCAATATGTAAATGTAATTGTTATAAATGTAAATGCTCTATTTATGTGTGTAAACATTTGTATCACTTGCTCGTAATGCATCAATGCACTTTTTATAATGGCTCTAGTTTTTACTGATTTATTTTTTATTGCAAGTTCATGTTCGCAGTTTACATTTCCTTTTAAGTAAGCCTTGTGTGTGAGTGCG
Source organism: Tomocerus nigrus (assembly GCA_019776505.1). NCBI lineage: Eukaryota > Metazoa > Arthropoda > Collembola > Entomobryomorpha > Tomoceridae > Tomocerus > Tomocerus nigrus. The sequence goes on from JABASI010003373.1 coordinate 8,035, forward strand.
TGTCATTTTACGCATTTGTTCAGATTTATTTTTACGGATAAGAAACGCTATCTCCCTTATGAATTTCCATATTATATTACATTTGCGTTCTGTTGTAATTGATTCATTTTCGCACTATTTATGTCAGCTCTTCCTTTGCTATACAATTGCCCTTTTCTTTCACATTTTATAATTTTAATTGCAATGTCTTGTCTCGCGCGTGCTTACGTCTACTCTACCGGTCATCAGGGTTAAAAAATCCATTTATTTAAAGTTAACAATAATAATAATGTGTCCCATTCTAGTAATTACGGTCATCAAATCACAATGCAGAACCACAAAAATTCCTTTTCTCTTCTTATTAAGTGAATTTTCCCTAATGTCAACTAATAAGGTAGTGTACAATTGCACATTGCTCATTTTCAATTTTTTAAAGATCTATTTAAAATAATTTAATTAGATCATAGCCATTTCTGTTCTGAACTGCTAGCTGCTGAATATTTCTTGTTACCTATTACAAAGTATATCATTACAATCTCAACTTTTTAAAAGAAGCGTCCCCAAATCATGTGTCTCTTATAATTAACTTTATAATTAAGGTGCTTTTACTAGAAATGATAATGAGATAGGCAATCTTATTCCTCTAATGACACATTAGCTAACAGTTACAAAAACGAAGATAAACAAAGGATTTAACTTTTAGAAAATGAATCACCCATGTGTGCAGTGATAAAAATAGCACCAAGCACAATCACATCTTCAAATAATGATATAATCTTTTGGTATCAGTAAAAACTGTCTATGCTGATAAACTGTAGCTAGAAATCTTTTGTGTTTGGTAATTTATAACTGACTGTTAGGACATCCACTTGTCCATAGAGTAAAACTTGTTAAGTATGCAAAGTTGATACAAAGAATGACTCTAAAAAATGAATTTGGCCACAGGCAAACACGAGGCAAATAATCTTAGTGATGGGCAGAGATACTTATTAGAGTATTACATACATAATCGCTACATACAATGACAGACTGTTTTTTAACCTTTAAATACTTTGTGCACTATATCTATACTATTGCCATAAAGTTACGCTTTAATAAGGAAATAAAAATTATATTATAAAGCTTCTAAGTCCATACAAAATTACAGTATGTGTCCGAAGAGAGAAGAAAATGCCTCTGCAGCTTAGTTAAAGTAAGTCATCTTCTTTTATGTAAGTACTACTTGAAATTATAGGTCAACTTTGCCAAATTCTAACCAAAATCTAAGCAAAGTTACTGCTTCAACGCAAACTTACAATTTTTTTGGTCAAATATAACTCTATAGTACATATCTCATCATTTGTATAACTGTAACTATTACGTCTTCATTTTATAACAAATGCGACATACGAAGATGGGGAAGCAAACCGCGTAATAATTTTCTGTGTTTAAGTAGACAGTATAATTATGATGTGTTACCTCTTACCTACATTATTTTACTTCTATGAAGCTATACACATTACCCCTGTACAGCTTATTCTATACGAAGGCAACAGTAAGGTACATGCTTCATTTATCTCTACTGTTTTTAGTTTGTATGACTATGTTTTGCACATTGTGCTATTTAGGTCAGAATTTATGTCATGTTTTATGTACCACACCACTACAAAGTTGGAAAATTTTATAAATGAAATACATTTTTGATCTCGATTCAGCAAAAATTACAAGTAACGATTTTTAAAAATATGTCAAAATATTTCCCAGGATAATTTATGCATCCAAGGAGAAAATATTAATCTAACAATTATCATACGAGTAAATAAACTGGAATATATTAATTTTGAAAGAGGAACTGAATTTAGGAACTGCAATAATAATATTATAAATTAAAATAGTTATAATTTATTTATAATTTTTAATTACTAATTCGTAAGAACTTACCATTGTGAATAAGTAAGGCACAAATTGCAATAAAAGTGATGAGGGATGAAGAAGAAGAGGACGTTGTTAGTTTCATAATATGTCTGAGCATATGAAAGCTGAAGAATTTTGAGTTGTGTTTGAAAATTTGCATTGAGAGAATCATCATGGTTGTTGTGTGGATAGGATTCAGTCGGAGGAGTATATGTAGCAATGATGACTGTAGAGATTTCCTTCAAGAATAGTGTACAGGAAATTGTCTGTCACAAAAACAGGGAAATGAGCAAATACAATTGAGAGAGAGGGAGAGATGAGAGAGTTGGTAAATTAAAAATTTAACTGAATTGTAACTATAAATGAAGACACAATCACATTTTTTTAAGTCTCTCCAAAGAGAATAAGAATGAAAGAAGAGAGACTTTCTTCATCGAAAACACTATGAGACACTCTTTAAGACACTGCTATGTTTGCTAATGAATTTGACAGAGGCTAAAGACGTTCTACTGCACTTGTCATCCACCAATCGTCTATATAAAGTGGAATTAATTCATGAAATAATAATAAAAGGTAATTCCATGCACTTTAATTCCCTCCGGTTGATGTTCACTCACAATGAAAGAATGAAACTGCTATGTAATAGCGGAGACAAAAAGGAATAATTTATTTTCTTGCTCGGCTACACAAAAGTCGGTTGTCGGTTGCAACCCATTTCTTTAACAATCTAGTTTAAGAATTATTATTTGCACATTACGTCAACAAACGGAAGTAGAACAACGAACAACAATGTGACATGACAAAATTAATTTCTGTATTGAATAACACAAGAAATTATATCATCCTCTAATAATGTCAAATAATTATTTGCAATCTACAAAGAGGCAAAAGTTATTATCCCTTGTAAAAATCATGCACATGTAGCTAAAGATATTTTCCACAGCTTTTTCGCACATATTTTAATTTCTAACACTTGGAGCTCCATTCTGGACAATAAAAATAAATCTCAAGTAAACTTTGCTGAATGAACTTCTCTTCTCTCACCAACTACTACAGAATGAGAATGTAGTCATGAATGAGCTGTCAGTGTGAGACAGACGAGCAACTGACTTCTTTGCTTTATTTACTAGATTCTACTTCTGCTAAGCATAATATATAAAACTAACGCTTGAGTACACCTACGGTACACCATGCAGCCATGTTCATGTACAGTAAGAGCTTAAGAACGTAAACATCTTAATATTGTACCCATCCACATTGTTAGACTACCTGACTAGCATAACTACATAAGTAGTCTCATCTCAACTATTAAGACGTGCAAAGTGAACTTACTCACTTAAACTCCTAAAATACAACGTATAACCTAATAAACTACACAGATAATCGCATCGTTCTGTTTCACGTACAGCATCTCTGCTTTATTTCAACCACAAACAATGCCAGTGCAAGTAATTTACTATAATCATCAACATTTCTTATTATTACTACTTACCTTTACCTTTACCTGTTCTTTTTTCCTTTTGAAATGCTTGACTTACAGCGCAATACGAACATTCGTAATTGACAATACAAATACTCTGCTAATGCATAAACTAGATTTGTATTTTTTGTATATCTAACAAGATTTACTTAGTATAATAATATATACTTACAATTATCCCCTTATCACTTATACAAATTATGTAATCAAATATTTTTAACATTTCGCACGTGTTCGCCAATTTATTGATGACGTGATCTCCGCATGCTACCATTAATTTCCACGTTCACAACCCTGAGACCCTAATTACTATTACGAATTACAATTTCTCTCAAAGTACTCATTATCATCTTGCATTTTTTGTAGAAACTATTTAACAGTCTAAATATATTTGGCTAATGAGCTATAGCAAAAGAATGCAAAATACATAATGCATTTTGCTATTGTAACTTTGCCACATTTAAATTATTATTGTTATTGACATTTTTGTAATCGTTTTTTTACAGTGCTTTTCAATTTTAGAAACGTCTAATTCCTTTCTAACTTAATGATTTTGACCAAAGATCCTGACCAAAATTTGATTACAGATAAAAGCTTTGTTTTTTTCTTTTTAAGTCAAATACAATGGGCACAGACACAATCCTAAGTTCGCTAATTATTTATAATAATAGGAATGGACTGCTTTGCCATGTCATCCGAAGAATCTTTAAGTGCTGTCATTTCCGTAGCTGTGTTGCGTTTATGTAATTGAAATGAATGAGTTGATAGGCGAGTTCCTTTTGATAAAATTGAGCCCTGTATTTTTCTGAGGTGACTCCGGTTTTTCCGGATATGAAAAAAGAGTCTTAAAAAGTCAAAATGCAAGGGAGTTAGTTGTTAGATTGTACTTGACTTATTAAGTGTCATATCGAACATGGAAGGGAAATGCATGCACATAGGACATTTCCATTTGTAAATAATTTCTTGTTATTTTTAAGTTGAAAGGAAATTAGCCAAACTTTTGCACTTGAAGTCAGTTAAAGCTCGTTAAAATTATAATGGATGAACTGTGCAAGTAGTTGAAATAATTATTGGAGACGTGATGGGCGAAAATTATCAACCATGTACGTGTGTGTTATGCATAGAGAGAGAGAGAGAACGTTTCTAAAGAGTCTTTGTATCAGAAATCTATTCACTTTCTCCTCCAGAGACGCATCCATGCCACAATGCTTTCTGTGCTGTACCTTTCAACTTGGTCGCTGAACTAACATATGCCTAACTGACAATGGAAAAGTCTAAAAAAGCTAAAATCTCATGACAATGCAAAATGTAATATTAATGAAGAAGCTCTGCTGCTAGACTCGTCAGTTATAGAATAAAAGAGCATCATTTGAGAATATCGTGATAAATACTAAAGCAATCAATTCTAATTTAAAATGCGTTCATTGAAAAGCGTCTGACTTATCATTTAAATCTTGTCTAAAGCTGCACTGAGTATTACTGGCTCTTTTTTGCAATAATTAGCAAGTTGAAAACGAATTCTTTCCATTTAATTAGCGCTTCATCTTGTTTAGACGAGCCATAGTCATACCTAATCTATTCTAAACTTAAAGAGTGTTGACCTGAGCACACGAGGTGAGAAATCCTTTAGCTTTCAGTTTTAAGTTTTAACACTGTATACATCTCTGGAATAGATAATTGTCTATATTGTGTATATGATGATGAAGGGATTACCAATCAATGCATGTGAGGAGTCACTTCATTCATTTTTAGTTACACAGACAAGAAATGAATAAGAGGAAGAGGGATTTCCTGTACACGAAATATTTTTATCTTGCTTTATTACCAAAAGAAGTCAGGGAATTTTCTTTCTTCCAAGATCCCCATTCAAATCCTTACATTTCAGGATGATCCTTTTATTCGGATTTTCAACGAATCCAATACACACACGGAAATTCAACAAGAATGGAACTGTCACTTTTTCATGTGTGATGGAAATGCGTCTCGTCCCTTCTCTCCCACAAAAAGACACGCTGCCGTTTTGTTAAACTGTCGTGCTTAGTGTTGATAATATCTGTAAAGAAATCCTTATTTGGTATCATTTCCCATTTCAATCCAAACATAATCATCTATACTTATACTTAGACATAATAAATATGATTCTAGAAAATTTCCTAAATGCTATTCCAAAGATAAAAAATTGGCATTCATTAACACTTACTCGGCTGGAGATCTTGCCAGAATGGAATTCGCGATTGAATCTTTGAAATAAAGTAGCGTGTGAAATATTAAACATTACATGACAGCTATGGCGTTACCAGATGTAATCTGATGATGTCTGATACAATCAGTGAATAAAAATTTAAGACTTATTTGATCAGTCTTGTCCTCATAATTAACACTAGTACCTATTTCATTACTATACGAGGATAATATTATCACTATTCGGGGATATAACAATTTTATTTGCCACAACAAAAATGCTACTTTGAATTTTAATCAATAAAACTTACTTGTAGATAGTTAAATGATAACGAAGGAGTCTTAAAATTAAATTTAATCTAAAGAAGCACATAATACAATTCAAATTATAAAGTTGATTCCAGGATATATGTAGAAATGTTGCTAAACAATCCTTGCAACAATTTCTAGCATTTAGAAGAATATTTTTTGGGATTTTATTTAATATTTGCAGCATAGAATGATGTTCCTTTCAAGGAGTTTAAGAGTAAATATAAATGAGAAGAGAAAAATTGCAATGATGATTATTCTGGTTATTTCTCGTCTGAGTTTCATTTGGTGGTGTGCAAAACGTTAATTGCTTTGTAAACAGTGAAAAATACACTTGTTAAAAATGTTTCGGTATCTGCATACCATACAATTAGTATGGCTATGTGAGAGAAAATCATAACAACTATTAAGGAGAATCTTGAATCTACATCTTAATGATCTACTATCTACAGTTTTATTTAATCTTGGATGTAATTGATTGAATGTTGGTAGTAGTTATGAAGTTTTTTCTAGTTTTACCTAGAGATTTCAGGAAGTATTTTCTGAAAGTGTGTTTTTGGACTCACAAATGTAAATAAATTAAGGTTATTATAGAGGTAAAAAGTGTTACCTGTTTCCCTTGACCTTATGCTTCCGTTCACGAATCAGTTTTGTTATCGGGGCATCCTGCTAGCCAAAATCCTCTTTCCTTTCTAGAATCAGAAGGAACTTTAAAAGGAAACTGAAAAGTAGCTAGACGTCTGTAAGAGAGGACTAAACGACACTAAGAGTAACAATCTGTAAAATGAGCACTTGTTTTTCGTATGAGAAAAAATGAAAAACTGTGTCTCAACAATTGCATCCGATGACATTTATACAAAGGAATCGCGTGTCGCCCAAATTCAGTTCAACATCAGCAATCACAATACGAAATGAACTCACATGCACAATGTAGCATTGTAGAAATGCTTTATGTAAAACTGCACTCTTCCGATAGCATACAATGCAGAATGCACAAATTATTGCCACTAATCAGATCCCCAATCTTAAAGCGATTCATTCTTATCGCAAATTGCCACTTTTACTTGCCTTACACACATGCACTAACTTCAGTGTACATGATAATGCAAAGTGCATACGATATTACAACAAATTACAAGTGTAACGAGGAAAATCTCTATTCCCCCACCGTAAGTTAAAGCGATTTAAAATTTTCATGTCTGTCATTGTGTTTGTAGGTCTAGTTGTTCGTTTTCAATCATGTCCCTCCTAATGTATGTACATAATTAATTTCTCATTGTGTTATGTTAATAATTACACGTACGGATTTTTTTTGTTACACTGTGGCATAATCCAATAATTTAATTGTTTCATTTTTATCTAGTTATAAAACAAGAAACATGACCTTAAGCCATCAAAGAGACACCATTAAGATATGTATCAACAAAATAAAACAATAATAAATTACGTATTTGAGTTGGAGACGAACGAAGTGCGTGTGTGTGATAAGTAATTTTTAATTGATGGTTTAAAAATGTCTATTGTTACATTGTACTGTGATTTAAGAAGGGAAAATAATGACAGTTGTCAGTTTAAACCATAAATAGCATTTAAAACTTTGCGTAGAACTCAATTTGCATAATATTCCATAATCCCATTGTGTGTGGTTTTACAGAAATTATATCATGTACCCAAAATTTATATATGGCACAAGTTATTTGTACTTACCTGAGGCTTACTAATTTTAATTGTACATGAAAACACAATGCACATACATTGCAGACGTGCATTAATTTAATGTGACCGTATAATTGTTTGTATTGATAATCTACCCAAAGTGAAAATGAATAGATTCAACATTCTCATTTTCTTTGTTAGCATAATCTCATTCAACTGAAATGCATTTAATTATTCTCCCCTTCTACCTGTGCACGGATTTTTATGGTTATGCTTTCTCAACTTGCATTTTGCTTTCTGGCGAAAACATAAGATGCCTATCACTTATCCCATTTGTATTTTTCGGTATTTGAGTTTACTTTTAGTGATAATGAATGTATGTTTACCTTTTATGATGCTGACAGGTTACTATATTATTGTTCTACAATCTTATCAAAGTCAATCTGAGCTAATGGAAGGTGTTTGCTCTTAAGAAAATCAATGCTAAGTTTTAATTTAAACTGCAATTTGGGTCGAGCTTGTAAACTGAGATGAGAATATACGTATACCAGTGGACTTACACTGTTTTCAAGCAATTATAAGCAAGTAACTGCAGGATTTAACTGTTATTGTAGTAGTGTAATAATGAATGTAGTTTCTATTTGGCTATTGTTTCACAGTTATTGTAAGAACGTAGGATATAGTAAGACCTCGTTGAATTATAACGTGCAATTAATTTTCCTTCAAATTGGAAAATGGCTAAATTGTAATCTTACTTTGTGTTAACACTAATTCTTGTGCAGTAACAACTAACAACTAAGCAATTCGCTTTCAGATGTCGGCATTCAATTGTTCTATCTAACTTACTTTGACAGATTTAGTGCGTCTTATCTTACTTCTTGCGATGAGATTAAGTTTCACTTTTGTTTTCCATGTGATTGTTCCAAATCTTTGATTATTTTCTCATGTGTTCTAACGAACGGACAATGTCAAAGTCAACGTAGGTCAAGTTATTCGTGCTTTAGAACACTAAAATAATAGTTTTATTGCAAACTATTAAAATTGTAGTTAAATTATAGTCCATTAATAAGCTAATCATGATTTTTATTGTAGTGAAACAAGTAAATAGTATTTTATCAGTGCTATAATTTCAGTTTCATCGAAAAAACATCGTATATCACAAATGGTACAGTAATAAAATATTAT
>JABASI010003374.1:0-16715 GCA_019776505.1 Tomocerus nigrus
TAATGCGGTAACATTTAATGTGCTATAATTTAAAAAATAAGCGTCATTAATGAAATGACTAATTTGAAATTTGATGATGATTAATTGCTGTTGCTGCTTTGGCACGCAACTTTCAAGCTTTTAAATTTCATTATTTTTGAACTATCGTTTGAAAATAAGTAAAAAATACCGTTGACTAATTTTAAAGTATAAAAGGTATATATATATATATCACCGTAGCTAGCGACAGAGCTCAACTGTTTAAAAAAATATATCTTGGAGGTTAAGTCGACATAGACTAATTGCCTACAATAACTCAGTAGTCAGAGGAGCGTCATCACATCGGATGGAAATTGCTAACTTTATCATGAAATGACTACCTTAAATGGTAAAAAGGACAGACCAAACCGAGGGCGATGGCGATATACCATACCTAAATCCCAACTGCGTAATTCAACAAAAAACAGAAATAATAGATGATAATGATAGGCAATGTAATATAATCCACGCTGACATCTGATTACTTTTGTACGTGGTCGACAAAAATGATCTAGAGATGTAGAACATTAGTCGCAGGTCGCAGACATTATTTTCTGATTTTTTTCATTGCATATAGCCGCTTCCATTTTTCATTATGTTTTCTTTTCTGAGCAACGAACAGGGTTTCGATTTCAGTGGTACTAACAATGTCTTTACATAACCTCCGTTTGACTTGTGCATTGTTTGTATTTTGTGTTTATGCTGCAATACAAATTGAGTGCTGTGTAGTAAATAAGAATTAGTACATCAGGATGATAGGCAGTTAAACCAGGATGTTGATGTTGACTTGATGAACTTGTATATATAATGCTAAAATGGTTATATGGTGGCCAAAGAGTAAGCCGAATACCAAAAGCACTTTTCCGTATTTGGTCAAGACTGTTTGTAGCACACAATGCCAATCCAATGAAATAGGTATTGACATTGAATGTTGTCTGTAGTCTCGTTATCTGTTGTGTACCAGTCTGCAGGTGTACTTATTTGGGTAGGTTTGGGAAGCTGAAGAATGGAACGCTAATAAACATTCAGAATTACTATCTATGTACCAAGTACCAAGAAGGGGAAAGAGAGTTCTTCACAGAGAAGACCTTTTATCATTTTGCAAATAATTTACATATTTTCCGCAGACTGGCCGGAATATATCAAACAACTTTTAGGTTTTATCCACACTACACTGAAAATAGGATGCACGAAGCATTCGTTGTCATTGTATTTATATGCATGCGTCATGCTCTGGAGAAACTCTCATTTTCATGACAAAGTCTAGTTATTGAACCCTTTTTTGAAATATTATAAATGTAACCTTTTTGTTACTATCTTCGCTCAACTATATATTTTCTAATATGACAATTTTTAGTTGACACGCATTCAATCCGGTAATTACTGCCTTTGTAACAATTCAGCGTAGATCCCATTCCAATCGCCAAAGCATATTACTATATAATCAGATTCTCTCATTCTGAATTTAAATTAGGCACAAAAAATAATCCTTTGTTGAAAACTTTTTAAAGGAAACTAATCTAAACGTGCATTTTGTTTTTTCAATGGGCATGTTGAAGTGAGTGCCTATAAACTATACGATATTAATTGCATCCTAAATTATTGGGGTACATTTTCAGATGTAAGAACTGTGAGATTACTATCACTTACTAGCAAGAGAGTCTCAGACAGGTACTGTCTGTAGAAGTTGATCATGTACATTGTAATTGATATCCCTATTCCGTGAATAAGACTGCCTAGTGTAATGTAGGAGGAGGTTTATTGCTCAATTCAATTCCAAATTGTCCAATCTTTGAGTTATGCATATGATATAACTTGTAATTCAAATTCAAAAAACTTGTTGCCTTGAATGCATTATGCACTTATTATGTTTCGTCAGTACAAGTTATACTATTTACCTAGTCAAAGTCATGTTCTGGCAATACATTTTATTTTTATACAGGATACAAATGCGAAGATAATGGACACAGGATGCCTACAACATTATAAATTATAAAAATACTTGCTCTGTTGTTAGTGTGCGTTACTATTAGATATATAAGTAGGTAGGTAGCATTTGTTGTGGTAGCAGACAGCAGAATGTTACCTGCTAGATTGCCATTATAACGGTCATGCATGGTGGGCCACCTATTCTTGGGAGCATCCATTATAATGGAGCATAAATTCTCACTTGACTTTTGACAACGCTCTATGTTATTGAGACAAACTTTATGCAGTCAACTCTAGTAGTACTTATGTTAGGCACTTGTTTTAAATTACTTTTTCAAATTGAGAATACCAAACTGATTTTTAATCTCTATACGCTGTTGAATGTAAATAGAAAGTACAAATTGGATTTTGTCGGAACAGATTAACAGATAAATTGCCCATGATAGAGGTCCGTAATTGAAGTCTTCAGTTAACAAAACGTAATATTTGATCGTATTGTATAAATATCAGTTCGCTAAACCAAATTATTATCTCATCCCCTCCCCGGTAGCCGGTAGTAACTCATTTGTGAATTTAGTTTTCTTTGCTGCATTGTACACAGAAATTACTGTGTTTACTACGGGGCAAGTTTAGTACTATTAGTCATTGGTAACTTTTGTTTGTATATAGGAATGTTTTGTGTTATTCATTTTGGAAAATACCAAAGCCACTTTGTCACTTGCCAATTTTGCAATGCAAAAAAATCATTTTATAAATAGAATTTACGGTAGAATAGCTTTTTATCAAGAAAAGTGATGTACAGAGAGTAGAGAGAGTATTTTTAAAATATTCGATAATGACGAAGGAGAAGGGATTGTAATTTCGTGTTTTACAGTATTGCAGTTACATTAAATAGTTAGGTAATTGCTATTTGAACATAAAAATATTTGAATAGCCCCCAATAAAGCATACATACCATTACCATCATAATCATAGTTGACCATGGCTTAACACCAAATACGGATAGCATGACGACATTGTTATATTCTTTAAGATTCATTGTATTTTGACATTGACCTAGTATATTCATTTAGTACATTCATTCTTTACGTCGATAACAAATAATGTTAGTTGAGTACAGCTAGTGCTTAATGATTTTTGCTGATTATTCTTCGTTGATGTGAGTTTTGCTTTTAAAGAAACAGGAAAACAGTAAATGTTAGCATGAAAATTCTTTAAAATGTGTTGAGTTTTATTTACCAGTGTTTACTATGTCTGTTCTTAGTAGAACTGTGCTTTTAGTTACATAACGTGATAAATATTTGTATAGCTGTTGTATGAGTTGCTAAGATTTTTATTTGCATCCACATCTTAATTGAGTGTTCATTGGAGTGAAGTGTAAATACTTCAGTTCATCTGTACTAGTAGATGTAGCCGTATTAATTAGCTGGCTGTTGTTCATGTTAACGTCTTAAGTTTGCTGTAGCCACTTCTAACCTCCTGTCCGGGGAATATTAAAACGTAGTCACTAAATGAAAACATAAATGAAAGGTTGAGAGTTGAGAGACATGGGTTTCATTGTATTTTGTGTCTCTTTCTTGATGCTTTGGTTGGCTGTGCTGTGCTATGCCTGGATTTGGAGGACAGTTGGCTGTAGAGTGAAACTCTCGTGTCTCATACAATGTAGCAGTGATAGAAAACTTAAAAATAAATTCTGCTATGCTCTGAGTTAAATGATTCTATGAACATGAACTACACCGTACACGTACAGATATTATCAGATGCTTTGCCCTGCTGCAAACTGCAAACCCTACGCAACAGCAATGTTTTTGTTTTACGTGTAGACGATGGCAAGAGCACTGTTTGTGCTACAAGTTTATTTATAACCTGCCTAGGTGATTTGTACGATTGAAATGCACATCTGAGATTGCTGTACTTCGCGTGGATTCATGTTTGCGTGCAAACTTTACACTTAACCAATTACCATGTGTGTGTATTGTCTATCTTTCTACATGTACATACATGCTTTACAATGTAAAAAATGTTTCCTAGCTGTAAGCACAGCAAGTATACTGCATTGTGTTGGTGCATAAAGGGAAACTTAAAATAAAATATTTATTAGCCTAAGCGTACAACCTAATTACTTCTTCTTCTATCGTTCTGTACCAGGATGGATGAGCATTGAATAAATTCCTAGTAAATGATAATGGATTTTCGAATTATGATAAATGAAATGCTTTTTATGTGTTCTATTGATCAGATTAGTAATCTTTTCATTTTTGCTTTTTTGATTTGTAGAATTTGTTTTGGGATGCTATACCCAGCCTACTCTTCATATAAAGCGATAAAAACGAAAGACGCCAAAGAATACGTGAGTACCTATACTGTTTACTTGTTAGCAACAGAAAAGATCAACTACAGCAAAATCATTACTTGGGCTTTTTTATCTAACCAAAACAATCTGCTTTTTGTCTACAGGTTCAGTGGATGATGTACTGGATTGTATTTTCAGTCTATAGCATTTTCGAAATCTTTTCCGATGCATTTTTCGGTTGTTGGTATGTGAAGTGTATAAAACTGTATTACCGTATTGTTGTAGTTAGTAGCTTTAGCTATAATTATAATTCTAACACTGTCTCAGCAGTTCCGTGTAAGAAGAGAAATCCAAAAAATATGTTACATAGTATCAGTACTTAGCAAGCGTAAAATACACAATGTAATAGGACAGTAGAGAGCAGAAAATATAAAGTCAAAGCTGCCAAAAATATTATCCATTCTTTATATGTTAAATTCTGCTGTTGCATTGTATCTTGTGGCTTTTTGCTGTACGTATTCTTTGTGATTACAGTTGATTTAAATATTTCTGATGTTTGATATTAATTATAAATCTAAATCATGAAAACTCTTCTTGTTTATATCAGCTTCTTTGGCCATCGGCCAGTTCAATTCAGTCGACTTCTAGATTAGGTCTAGTAGATTTCTAATTCCCATAGCTTTACTTCTTTGTAGTTTTGTTTTCTATTTAATGTTCGCCGTATAGTGCAAGTGATGATTGTAAATGCTTTTCTAGGTTTCCGTTCTATTACGAAATAAAAATATTATTCATGTTTTGGATGTTGTCGCCAACTACCAGAGGTGGAAGTACACTCTATCGAAGATTCATTCATCCAGCGCTTACTAAGCACGAGCACGTAAGAAATCATTTTGAGATATATTTTAAATAACGCCAAGATTAATATTTTGGGTTATGGTTATGCTTTAAATTACATTGCAGTGTACTTTACCAGTTTATATATAGTTATTAGGTTTTCTTTACATACGCGAGATTATTTTACACGATTTAGAAACTTTAATTAACAATTATCTGGGGTTTCTTTTGAAAATGTATAAATTCAATGATTTTCATTGTAGTACCTATATCATGTCAAAGCATGAGAACCACAATAATATGTAATTCTGTGATATTCTGGGGCTTTGTGTGATTTGTGACATTTTTTAATGTTTTTCGTAAAGATAAATGTCATTTACAATTATTATAATAAAGAAATGTTGAAATGGAGAAGTTATTTATAGATTTTCCTCTAAAAACACATAGGTTTAGCGGACATCATATTATTATGTTCATTACTACTGTACAAATATATAAAATTAATTTGTGATAATAATTTTTAAGGAAATCGATGGATATCTGGCTGATGCGAAGCGTACAACTGGAAATATGGTCACCCGGTGGGGCTCACGAGCGCTTTCATATGTCACGGATTCCTTCGTGAGAATTGTTCTACGGGTAAGAGGCAAAAGTTTTTTTTCATTCACATAATAACGATATAGGAATTTGCTCTGGGCAAACTATAATTGTTGTGCGTAACAAATTACTGGTATAATCTAATTTGCCATTTGTATTTGTTTCTTAAATAACATTTTGCAGGATAATAATAAATAAGCTGATGCAGTAGTAATTCAGGCAGGCAGCAGAAAATTATGATAGGTCATGTGGAAACATAGTCTTCAAATTGTATTGGAAAAATGTTTTGTCTAGGATTCTTAAAGAAATATACCTTTGCAACGTTCAGTTAATTAAAAACGATGATGATGAGACTAACAGTATTATTTAAACCTCTAAAATTTAAATTTTCTCACAAACATGCTTTTCGCCAGTAGCCCATGCAAATGGGTGTTTTGTTACTCTAACAGCTTAGCCTTTCATGAAACTCATTCACGCAAGAAAGAATTATTGGCAACTTTTATATACTTATTTACAAATTGCAAGCATGACTAAAAATACTTTCTTCGGAGATAATAGTGTTCCTTCTGTTTATGCATACCTAATTACCTAAACCTAAATAAACGCACTGCCTTTGCTGTTGCACTCACAATTTAATCAATCAAGTAATGTAAGATGTTCTGTGTTAGAAGTTACCTAGCCACCTAAATCTGCATATCCACGGATGTCAAGCTTAATATAGATTGAAATATGTAGTGATAGTGTGCACGAGTGATCCGACTATAAGGGTTGCTCGAAAGTAGAGTTAGCTTGGCTAATGATATTATTTTTCTGAATGTCAGTCAGCAGGTAATTATTTAGTGGTGAATGGGAAAAAAACCATTAAAAAATTTTATGAGGGAAATCTGCCAGGTGATAGGAAATTGTGACGATGAAACTTGCACAATTGGACGCTTTCAGTCAGTGATAACTAGATTACTGCAAGAGGTGACTTTTTACTAATTATTGCATGGGGAATGGTTTTAGCAATGAATTAACAGTTATATTAACTTTTATCTAATTCGGTCGTGGGACACTCACATTATTAATAAAAAAGCTCCTCTAACCATCTCAGATTAATAAACTGTTCCCAATTTGTGTAATTTTACTAAATGTATATTGACTAACCTTGTGCGGCATACGTGTACAGAGGAAAAAGGTAGTTCCGAATGATGCCGATGATGCAAACACAAATACTGACAATTCAACGCAAACAGTACCTGCTCCTGCTGTAGATCAGACCCTTCGTCGTTGGCCGGCTTGTGGTGAACTTGATGTTACGTTTAGCGAAGCGCAAGATTTTTATGATTCTAATGAAGATATTAACACACCTGTTATGTTTGAGAATCCAATTGGATTTGGAGGCCTAGCATCCATGGGCTATATGGAAAATGTAATGGAAGATGTAGGCAATGGCTTTATTCAAACTCCCGAGGTGATGGCTTGTCACTAAAATTGCATGCTGCATGCTTTTTATTGTAGTCTAATTTAGAAATGGCTTGTAGTTTTATCTAATTATCTAGCGTAGCACTAAATCCGAACGAAGAGCACTTTTTCCCATTCTATCAAAATTCTATGTTTCTTCTACGCTGAATTTTTTCTACGCTGAATTTTTTCTACGCTGAATTTTTTCTACGCTGAATTTTTTCTTAGTATTTTTCTCCGGATTCTCTTGATTACGTTAGGAGCTAGGCTAGCACCGCCCAGTTACTCCAATTCCAAGACTTTATAGGATCCGATACTTGCATACGGGTAGCAGTTATTGTTTTGACTAAATATATAATTAAGTGTAGGTATCTCGTTTAGGAAAGGTGACATTCTGGCATTGGAAATAACAATAATAATGGTAGAATATATATTTTTGATTTTTGGTGTGAAGCGATTGTTTTTAATATATTTAAAGTATTCTGTAATGATGGAACTAAATTGTGAAACAATTGAAACAAATGTGTCAGGCTCCCCATTTGGCTCAAGAATATGTACAACGAGGCCCTTCTCGGCGGCCTATTAATCAGCCCGGCTACCCTATGTACGAGGACGAGTATCAATACCCTAACAATGACTACGCAGATGCACCCTATCAAATGGACGCCTCAGGTACCGATATACTGTCTATTTAAAAAGCTTTTTTACATTATTACGTGTTGATAGTAGTAGCCAAATCTATTAGTGTAGAATGTTAGTAATGTCCTATCTACGGTCTATGTATTATCTATCCGTTGTAAGGACTACTGCACATAGTTATACTTCAATAGTCATTGCCTAAATTATTTATTATTAAATTAATTGTATATTGTTTTTGTGTTCATTTGCAGACAGCTTTTCTGCTTCACCCAATTTGGGGCACGCTGGGCGCAGGTTTATTATCTTACTATTTCTAAATTGATTAATAGTTAACTAGGTCTGCTACTTGATTAAGTATAAATATAATTTAATCATATGTTTTTTATTTGGGGACAGTGGCCGACACCCGAATGCGAATGAAATGTCCATGAATGCTAACGAGGCATTTTTGAATAGCAGTTCCTCCGCCATAGACAATAGAGAAGTAAGTCCTGGTGCCGTCCCACCCGCCGGAATGCGCAAAGCTCAGATGGCTAAGAAGTTGAAAAATGAGGTAGGTAGTTTTTAATGTTGTTGGCATATAAATGTTACGAACGATTCCTTTCTAGTGCACACTGTCGTTGTATTTTTTTCTTTGAAGTTTGGAAACTTCTCAATGGTCACAGCTCAAGATGGTTCGATGAACAATAAGCCTATAATATTTGGCTGGTATCCATATTCCGAAACCCCCACTGGTTTTACTCCTGATATATCTTCCGGCGTAATTCCTTCTGTCTTTCCTTCTGTACTCCCCTCCGTCCCTTTTTTGGGTTCGCAAGAAGTACCCGTTCGTAGTGACAATAGTGTCAGTAGTAGTAGTAGTAAAGCAGTTGATGTGAGTGTAGAGTCAAAACCTGTCGACCCCGTAGAAACCTCTCCCACTGACGAATTTGCTGACCCTTTAACAAGTGAAGAACATAGTGTCGACGACTTTTTCGATTGCGAGGAAGTCGAAAAGAAAGAGGAAGGGAAAGGTAAAGAGAGCGCAGGGAGTAAGTCAACAGCCGCAGTCGGTGCAGGGGGCGCTGTAAATAAGCAACCTGCCGTTAGTCCAAGCATAAAGGTAGTCGGAAAAACAAATTTGCAGGCATTCGATGAAAAAACGGCGAGTGGTAAAATGAATCCGAAAAATTCTGTTGATAATTTGGCTAGACATAGTTCGTCTGAGTCTTTAGCGGCTGTTAAGAGAAAAACGGCGTCATTGACGTCCTTGTCAAAATTGGACAAAACTAAAGCTAGAAAATCTTTCAGTGGGACCGAGAGTAAACCAAAAGTTGCTTTGTTTTCTTCTCAATCCTTCCGACGTGTCCTACACCCATTCGTTTCCTCGAAATCTTTGACCTCTTCTCACTCTTCAAAAAATGTCTCCAGAAGCAGCACGAGTGTTGATGCCAGTAAAGAGTCAACTACTAAACCCGATAAATCATAAATCTTCAATGTCCAAGTGCAATACTCTGGTAATTATTATGTCTCACATAAGTTACAGTGAATAACATCGTGTGATATGTTGGCGAGCGTACTAAACATTGTGCACTTGTGTTAGCTGTGCTAGTTATCCTGTTTTTCCTTGTCAGTTGATATAATATATTTACATACGTAGGCTATATAGGCACTAAATATTAAGTTCCTCGGTTCCCCTAAAACGCATGGTGTTTTATTACAGTTTTTCAAACCATAATTTTTAATTCTAGTTTTGTTGTAACTAATTTATTTTAATTTTTCACAGCGCAACATCAACATCATCCCTAATTATTCACTTCGAAACACCCGTAATCAGAAGAATCAACACCAGTAAACGAATGAGTCTCTTCTCTCAGCACTGTCCACCAGTCCACCTATAAAATGTCTGAATATTAGCATGATTGTAAATGTGAACTATGTAAGAGTAATTCTTTAAGTGATTATATTTGTAAAACCTACTGATTCCTAATTCATGCAATGTAAATGTCAATTACATATATAGCAGTTTAAGTGATTATATAATGGAAAGCTTTTTAATTCTTAAAATTGAATGAGCTGACTGTATATTTAAGGTGATATTCTTATTGGAAAGCTTATTAATTCTGAATTGTATCCCTTCCGGAAATCTGAAAATCACAAGTAGAAAACGTATAAATTCCTGCACTTGATAGTGAACTACTGAGAAGCATTGTATGGAATCACCAAGCCATATTTCTTACGGTTTACAAAGTTATTTAATTTTGTCTTAATTTAAAAATTGAACTGGGCCTTCGTAATAATTATCTACACATTAAAAAACTTACTAGTTCAACTAGTTGCTAAGCATTGACAAAATATTGACTTAGAAACTGTTGGTATACTTTCGTTCTAACCTGTATGTATCAAATGACATTATTTATTACGATCTTTTATACTTAAATTGTAAAATATACCAATCTAAGTGTGTTTTACTTTCGTAACAGTGTAGTACGCTTACAATTGTCATTGAAATAATGTAAAAATGTTTCCCTAAAAATAAATCAACTTCAACTTGAATACAAATATTATTAGGTAGGTAACATAAAACTAGAGTGTCCCTTGTGATCAATAAGAGAGATGTGGATTAATATAATGTGCTGATATTGACACAAGCAAACTATTGTGAGATATTTCCCACATATCAATATATACAGTAATATGATACGATGGCATGTTCGTCATCATAATTTATAAGCCTTGATATATGTAGTACTCTTTGTCACAGGGCTGTCTTTCACCTTCGTTACTTATGAGTTATGGATGGTATTGAATATTGTCTGTTTCTGTTGTTCAGATTGATGTACTGGTAACATTCTGATAGACTGAATGTATAGTAATTAGTAAAGCCAGTGATCAGTTGCTTGATGTCATAAGAGTTCTCCATTACGTTTTAAAGAAACTCGTTTGTTATTACCAATATGACCGCTTTCGGGATATCTCACATTTACTAACATATTAGTTTAATAATGAAGCTGCAAGGCCTCAGAAACAACTTGAGAATAGATAATTAGGTGCAGAACGATTTGTGTATAAAATGCGTCGTCGTACCCCAGGATTTAATTTTGGAAGCCTTGCAGCTTTTTTCCCGTTTTGTATTGCTATGGCGTTATACTTAGGGTGATGACAAGCAGAAATAGAGGCTGTTTATCTGCTTTGGACGGTGTTGTCATGTTAAACCCAGATCGTAATTTTTGTCAGGGTATATTTAACCCAGTATCTTTTAGTATTTCCCGTGTGTGACTGTCAAGTCGTTTTTTGTAGGGTTTTCTTTGTTTGCATATGATGTCATTATTGTGCTATAGCATTTCATTTTATTTGTGCTAAGTTTTTATTATTGTGTTTTGACCTGAAATGCAATTAAATGCATGTAACCGTGTGAAATATTGACATTATTATAAGTATATCTTTGAAATTCTTATTTATAGGATTAATGGTAGCATCTACCTATGTATAATTACACGTTAATATTTTGGTCACTTTATATGTCTCAGCGCCAATTATACTCGTATCGTATTTAGTACCTACTCAAGTTAAGTGTCGAAAATTGTTGAGGCAACTCGTGAACTGTTATCGTGTAGATTACTATGTCATTAAATGGGTTTATATATTTATCGTGGCTTGGAAATATTAATGAAGAGCTTTTAATGTCAGTAGGTCTTTGAGAATAAGTCTTGAAACGAAGACACTCACTTCGATTGTTGCCGTGGGTTCCCAGCAATTTCTTTTCTAATGAATTCCCCTTTTAATTTAAAAGCCACGACAAATTGTATTCCTATACTATGTGTGATACAAGCAATGATCTTTATACCTAGTTTGTTAGACACCTCTAGTCTTCATGACGTTTTTTATTGTGTAAACTAACAGGTAATATTAAAAATTTCCTCCGTCCATGTGTGCTGTAAGTTTGAATGAGTTCATAAACTACGTGCCTAATAATAAGTAGTGTGTTATCAATGAGTCACCTCGTACATAAAATAAATACACAAGCATTGAAAATTGTAGAGTTGAACTCATGTAACTATACATATTGTAAGAAAAATCTAATACCCATCAGTATCCGTGTAGCAGTGTTTCTGTGTTAGCTAAAAATATTCAAGAAGGAATGAATATATTTATTACTACATGTAGTGAATCCAACATTATTAATATCTGTTTAATAAGAAAATACCAAAATATAAAATTCGGACATTTTCTAGAAACTCTTGTTAAATGTACTGGTGAGTGGGAGTACTATGAATAAGATGACATTGCTTAGGCTCAAAAATTTAACTTGTAACGGGACTGTCTCTTACATGCACTTTAGAAATACATGACTCGTAAAAGAAGTTATTATAAAATGCACACAACGATACGTCAGGAAGTATCCTAAATTGTATTGTATCAGGATGGTAATTAAATTATACGAAATCTGTATGTAATTTCTGTTGATCGCACTTATAATTACCTAATTGTACGTTTTAACTAGCCTCTCTAGAACTTAAACGTTAAACCCTAACGAATTTACATTTAAGTAGTATACCTCATCATTCCGTATCCATAACTTTGTGAATCTACATATGTATAACCATTAATCACACCTGTTTGAATCAAACTGACAGAGATATTTGTAGATCTCCCCTCATAATCAACTGACGATAGTTAAAATGTACGTAGTTTATGAACTTTGTTTTATACTCTTTGGTCTAGGCGGTACTTCCTGCATTTTTGTATTAGTAAGATAGGCACTACTTATTAAGTTACCAATTGGTAATAGACACTAGACTCCTGTTAAGTCATTATTTATAATAAGTAATCCTACCTAATTGTAAGTATACCTAGTTTAGGTTACCTATTGTTATAGAAACTATCGATGAATGATGGAAAGTTTGTTAAAATAGACAGTAGAAATCACTACGAATGTCTAATTATAAGAACTTTTGTTACACATTTTTACAATTATGTACGTTTAATAACTTATAACACACTTATTAACGTAATCAACCCTGAGATGACTTGCCTATGTTTAAGGGTTCAAGGGGAAACATTAGTGCTCTTTCTTGCTTTTTTGAATTCAAATGACGTTTAGTTCCGACGTTTCAGAAACCGAACGATATATAATAGATTTAATGTAACAATTTTAACGGTTGACAGTTTTAATGCTGCTAAAATGATCATTAGATTATTTAATTCTGGTTGATTTTATTTTCCCAATAATCCTTACCCTTACTAATACAAAACATAATATACTTACGCATACAACGCACGTATACTTCTAAGTAAATAGATAAATGTTGTAACAAATGATGGTGTAAAATCCTTCAGGGATCTTTTTTATAGTTCAGATTGTGTTGTAAAAATATTAATAGAAATTAATTTTTAGCTTAGATTAAGATAACACAGGTACCTAAAAACTGTATGTTTGTGCCTTTGATGAAATATACTTATCCATCCATAACATACAATTGTTTCAAATGTAAAATATGTACTGACGAAAGCGATTGTATTTTTGTCATCTTGCGATTTAAGATGACTCGGTAAAAGTAGTGGGCATGAAAAATGTTTAAAACTATATAATCATTGAGATGCTAAGTGTTAAATGTAGTGAACATTTACACTGTTACACTTGTGAAATCAATAAAGAATTTAAAATAATTACTTGTTTATCTCNATCATTGAGATGCTAAGTGTTAAATGTAGTGAACATTTACATTGTTACACTTGTGAAATCAATAAAGAATTTAAAATAATTACTTGTTTATCTCCTTTAATTGCATAATTTTGGTATGACCAAAGGTGAATAATGTGGAAAATAATTATATTAATATTCTCCAATTAGTTTGTAGTTTTGCAAGCAACAAGATAATGCGCAACGAAAAATTGGCTATTGGTTATATCCAAAAATGTTAGAGATGTTTTAATTAGAAGCCGTGTCATGATTGGTGGTGGAATGTGGAACACACCTAATCTGTTGCTGATGTTTTATGGAAAATTGCATTTCTATTTTTGCTATGGTAAGCCCATTGATATATATATATTTACCTTGGGAATGAAAACACCTTTTACATGATCGTGAGATACAGATAAACTAAGCATTTTAGGATTTCAAACAGAATGCTGATGTCTGAAAAGCGTTACAAACTTTCGAATAAATATAGACTTATTTATTTATGAACCTACAAAACGCCTTAAAATTCTTTTTGACTTAGGTAATTATTGAAACTGTCCTAAACATTCAATTCTTAGACCTGCAAAATCAGAGATTTAATTCTGCTACGGAAACAGTTTCCCCAGTTCATAATTTATTTATGACATAACCTATTCCATAACATTTATTCAAACAAGCGTATTGTAGGATATTATGTATGTTATGTAATGACTAATGACTAACAAGTTAATAAGTTACCACAAATCATATTTTTCATGAGAATACAATACATTTCTAAACTGTCCGCAAATCCTTCATTGTTGCGGAATTTATTTGTACACATACAATCAGTTCATGATTTTTTTTAAATTGCAGTTCTAAAAATACAAATGGCGAAATTAAGAGAAAATCCATATTAAAAATGTTTTATATGAAAAATATTAACACTAGGTACTGTTTGTTGCAGATAGATAAAAGGACATGTAAGGGAACTTCTCAACTTGTTTCAGTTTGATGTAGGAAGCCATAGAGTACACACATGTATATACACAACCAAAATAATCATCGGACTCACGAGACGAGTCACGGTTTCGCGAATGGATCAATGTATCAGATGATCTCTTTCTTCACTTTCCAAATTTTGACTTTCAGAACTTTCTCTCTCCTCGACTTCTGTCAGTGTCAAATGTCAACGTGCATTTGACGATTCCTTCTATAATACCTAGGACAAATGACGTTGACGACTGAACAGTGACAGTCTAAGTGAAGAGGAACATTCTGCTCAAGAACTAAACTTCAATATTGTTCCGACATTGAAAATAATTGTGGAAAATAGAAATAAAAATCCACAATAATGAAAAAGGATTTCCTTTCTGAACAATTCAAAACAATAATGGACAGTAAAAGACATTTGTGCAAAGCTCCTATGGGTTTACATTACAGTGTTCATTGTTCAGTACAACTTATTTAATATTTAACGATTCATGTGATTAGTTTGTTAATATCCAATTTATACGTAAAATGAATCCAATCTCAACATCTGAATTTTCAATTTAAATCATCTGTGTTGGAAAAATGTAATAATTTAATACCTCCAGTGTCCAGTAGCAAATGTCCATTGACCTCAAGTCTGAATATCAATAAATATAATTTACTTGCAGTTATACTTACATAAATATTACTTATGGTTATTTTATTCAGTGGCGTGACATTACTAAAATGTATTGTTCATCTTTTAAAAATAAATATCCGTGTTTATTATAATCACAGTCAAGAACAATGAAATAAATGAGAAGTGGTTCTCTGAAATAGCCTCTTAAATCTTCGTAATTATTGCATTGACAATAAGCCAAAGTCTTATTCCTTTTCTGACCCACAGACTATTATTGACATCGCCATTACTTGCGTTTTGCTCATGTAACGTTCATCAGAACTGCAACATTCTGTCTGCAATGCTCTTTATCGAAATAGAAATTTCGAAAACTCATCATAATATAACTTCGAACAATAGTAATACTATTACCATTGTCTTACATTTGTACATTTATACATTTGTGCAACGAAAAATTATCAATGCGATCCGCTTGCTGTCGGAAAAGTGAAATTGACAACCATGATAAACTTTATTCATAAGTACACAATCATAATATATTGTTCTTCGTACATTTTGCAGCTAGTCTCATCACAGGATTAAAGATTTTTGGAATTTAATGCATCTATTGTAATAGTAATGCTAATGCTACGTTATATAATACTAAATAACAAAAACACTCTCGAAATAACAACTTACACAGAAAATTGCTAAATCCTTTTTATGGTAAATTTTTGCAACTTTCCGTACCCTAAATAGAATGAAAAATTTTAATAGAGTTAACATAAATTACTTTTTAATTTCCAATAAGTAATAAAATACTTTATACAGAGTATAATTAAAATAAGACAGAAATAATGTCATTGTAATTTTTTTGGTAAAAATTTATAGCGACAACTTTTATTTTCTGCAATAATTTAACAGTATTTATTAATTTTTTTAAGAAACTTTTACCTGCCTAATAAAATAATAAACATTGCTTGCAATTTAACCAATTTTAAGGTACTTTCGCCGTAGAATGCATCATAAATGTGAAAAACTTCATATTCCGCAAGTTGTAAAAATATGTTAACGTCACATTTGTTGTTATCTCGAGAGAGGACTTATAAAACACTTAAATCATAGTTTAAGTCTCTGCATATTATAACTGTTGGGAGAGAAAACGCTACAAAAACACGAAAAAGAAGCAGAAATTATTTTAGACCTTCTAAGGTGCACTGATTGAGAAATTCTGTGGTGTATCCTACCTATTACCAGGTAAAGCATTAAAAGTATCTTAATCAAATACTATTAATTGCATTACAGTAGTAGTAATACCTCATTAATCCTAGAAATATTTATCTGCTATTTAAATTAACATTTGCTTTTAAAAGCCAAAAAACATTTTGAAGCGAAAATAATTAAAGCCTGTCCTGTTTAATAATTATGTCCATAAAATCCCCTTAATCTAGGTATACCCAAATACGAGGAATTGCGTAAAAAGATTTATTTTTTCACAAAAGTGCTTACAGTCGTTTTACATATTTTACATATTTTTTTATCTGTGAAGAAAATACGCATGATTTGATGCTCAATTGTATCATAATCACAATTAATTCAGTTGCCTTGTCGTTGTATTATGCAAAATGTTTATCAAAGTACAAGTAAGTACCTATAGTTACTCAATTCGAGTTTTCATGAAGATTATGAATGAAATGGCCGATTTCATTCATGCACTAATATATTATGTA
>JABASI010003375.1:0-16712 GCA_019776505.1 Tomocerus nigrus
AGAATCCGCTAGCTGAATTTCAGTTTTATGTGAGATTCATCCTACACAAAATCCAATTTGACATGTGGATTATTTACCTCACTCTTTTCAACATTTTACTCATTGCCAATTTAATTCTTTTGTCTTGTTTACATACATTTTCAGACAGATTTTCAATAAAACACACTTATCGACTCCATTCTCCTTTATTCTCTCATAATTTCAAATGTACTAGTGAGTAGTGAGTAGACGGGAAGAAAATCCTATAGTGGAAAACTACTTTCTTTATGCAATTGAGACACTGCATGACTGAGGTCTTCATAATAACCAGGCCTATTTCCAAAAGAAAGCTTTAATACTAATAAATAAATTGAAATGGTAATCATTGTGGACATATTATTGCTCTCCTATTACTCTGTCATGCTTTATTGACGCAAGTTTACTTCAATTTATAACTAAACTATGCACTCAAGTTGCCTGTCTGTCTACCTCTACTCTGTCCTACAGACATAAAGACGAACCTGGGCGAAAGTTATTAAGTAGGAGAAAGTTTCTTCCAGAGCCATTATCATCCGATGATTTATTTAGTGAGCTAGTATATATATAGAGCCTTAGCACGTACACATATTTACTTATGTTTGTAAGTACCTTGAAAGATTTTCAAAAGTTGATTTGAGACGTATCTTATTTCTTTAGTACTTTCGATGTAACTATTTTCTGATGTCTAGCACTACAATCGACCTATATATACCTACTCAAATAGTTGATATTTGCTTGTTTAACGAAATATTATAAGCTTTTTATGTGCTAATCCACGTACACCGTATTTACTTTAGAGTCTATATATGCACTCATGTTACAAATGCTCATTGTAAGCATTATGTACACATTATTTCGTTTCGTTGAAAGTGGAGCATTTTGCCTTTCTTATTAGGTGATTGCGTAGTGGAATCGCTCTACGCATTTCCAAAAGTTTAATCAATACTTCAGCACAGTTTTTATATATCTCTCGTAGCATAACATCTCTGGCATTGGTCAGTCATATCAAAGAGAAGTATTTTTATTATTACACACCATTTTTATATAGGTACAGAAATGATCACGTAGATTCTATTTCGCAGGAAAGGAGGATGCAATGTGGGTACTATATTACTTAGAATGTAATTCTTAATACGAAAAAAAATTTCACACGGGGAAAGATATACCGGTGCGGCGTGCTAGGGAAAATTTTCTTAACAATACGTTGTAATCAACTAGGTACCTATATATGTCTAGGTATGTATATGACTTCAAAGGGAATATGTCTTTGATAAATCCGTGACAGATGTAGTTTCTTTTCTAAACTAGAAAATTAGAGGTGACTTGTTTACATGGAGAAAGATGAAAAGGATTTGCCTCCCACGTAGACGTAGCATTTGATCATCGTTTGTCATACAAATCGCTCTTGTTTCTGCATTAGGATCATAAATAGTTAAATAGCATTGTCTACTGATGATGCAAATCACTTAAGGGCCATTTGTAAGATAAAATAAATAGGTACCTACTTAATATGTAAATTATTCACACCCAAGTGTTTACTGACCTTGACTGACGTAGTTATATCTAAGATAGCACATAATATGGGAAGCTGGAAATTATATTTGTAATCAAATAATCCAAATTTTATCATGCACATTGCACACGATAAGATTATTACAATAATTGTAACATACCTTCAAGTAGCAATTTTCATGGATGCAGCACAGCAGAAAAAGTCTTAAAATTATTGAGGATCATTGTTCATGCAATGCTAACAGTTATTTTATTCAAAAATAAGTTTGGATTGGATGCATATGGGTTGCAATTAGCATTACCAACTTAGATAGATTTCCTATCTCCTTTTTAGCTCTTAAAACATTACCAACTATCCTCTATACTATAGTGAATTGTACACCTAGATATTTTCAACTGTGTTCAGCTCTTATCTTAGATCATTCGGGTACAAAAATATTTACTTATGGGTTGACCTGAGAATTATTATTTAGGTTTACGACACGGCTCGTGTTTTACTCATATTATTAGTAATAGCGCATAGACACTATACTGTCATAATATTATACGTAATATTCTTAGGGTTTGCTATCCCCAAGTATTAATCTACGTCAAAATACATTTTTAAACTTTTTCGTGATCGTAGCGTACAGTAGGAAGTGCAGTAGTAACGGATGCATAAATATAAAGGATGTCTATGGATGATGTTAGTGCTAAAGTAAATAAATGTAAGAAGATGAATGGTTAAGTGATGGATTTGATTTTAGGTTACAATGCAGCTGCGGTGTACATGCAACAGCAACAACAGCAGCAGTTATCCCTTCAACAACTGCACCTAGGCAGTCACCCATATAACTACCCGGTGTCAACGTACATGTATGGGGGCTACCCGCCGGAATCTCTTCATCAGTTCGAGCAATTTCTCCATCAACAACAACAGTCGGACCTACTTCGCCATCATCACCAGCAACAACATCATCAGCAACATCAGCAGCTTCTCCTCCGTCAACAAGCGGAGT
This sequence comes from Tomocerus nigrus, assembly GCA_019776505.1. Classification (NCBI taxonomy): domain Eukaryota; kingdom Metazoa; phylum Arthropoda; class Collembola; order Entomobryomorpha; family Tomoceridae; genus Tomocerus; species Tomocerus nigrus. Next base: position 2,529 of record JABASI010003375.1, read on the forward strand.
ACGAGATGCAGCGACCAACGCCGATTCCCAGTCCGAGCCCCAGACTAAGCATTCCAGTTGCGTCTCCTTCGCCCACGACTCCGTCGCTTCTGAATTCTCCCAGTTTGAGTCTGAGCAACCACGGGGCAAGAGCGACGACTCCGCTCCCAACAAATTGGTCCGATTTGTATCATCATAACTCCTCAACTGCTTTGAGTCCGAAGAGTTTGACGTCATCCACCCCCTCACCTGTCACAGTTCATGACTTTAATTTAGGATTCAATATAACCCTGAGTCGAAAGTGTGCCACGCCGAACTCCCTCTCCCCTGCTAACATCACCACCATCAACAACAATCAAAACAACAGTATTTGTGGGAATAAAGGTTTCCCTTTCAGCTCTCCTTTCAGTCCCTCTTTGTTCCCCTCGAAAGATGTGTGGAAAGATGTAAAGAAAATCAGTGCGGGGCCATTGAAGAGGAAAAAGTCTTCTCCAACCGGTGATATCCGTGATAGTGTACAGGAATCCTGTGAAAAAGAGAAAGATAGTGAAAGGAGAGGGAAACAAGGGTTGAGAAACGGAAATTTCAACGGTGCGGATGTTATCGGCAGGAGTGATAGTTCTTCTATCAACGCTAGTAAACTTACTAAATTCTCCAGGAACCAGTCAGAGTCTTTAGTAGTGGTGAAAGTGGAGCCTAGAGAAATTGATGTTGATATTGATGTTGAAGAGGGAGAACAAGAAGAAATCAAAATCCCGCTACCTACTAGAGTGTCAGGAGGGAGTGGGGAAGAAGAAGGCCTTGACATCCTTACATCTCCAAGTGCAAATATTAAAGGACTGACTCCAACTACCCAAGAACAGTTACTAAAGATCTCGAAAAAGCATGACTTCAAAAGACTAGAAAGTCTCATTGAAAAGAGAGCTGATGAGTCCGTTCCTTTGTTGACACACTCGCACTCTTCTGAAGATTCGGAACCTGAACTTCATTCGACTTCACGGAAAAAAGCCAAGTTAGAATTGCCTGAGGAAAGTGATAACGGGAACGTAGTCCTGCCTACTGCTACTACTAAATCAATAACTACAAGTACTGCACATACTAAAGCATCAGCTATACTTTCAGAGACTGAGATGGAAAGATTTTCTCCTGGGAAAGCCACTTTCCCAACGGATCTTGCTAACTTATCTGTAAATGTTAAAATTAAGCGAGAGAAAGTGGAGGAGAGTGAGAAGTACAATGACACATGCCAAAACTTTGAAACTGTTCCACAAACCTATATCCGTGCAATTAAACAAGAAAATAGTTCTTCTTCTAGTAGTAGTAGTATTAATTTAAGTCAAACGAGGATGGATGAAGGTGACCTCCCACTTCTCAATCTTCACACTGGAAAATTAAATCCGACTGTGGATAACGGTGAAATTCGGGATAGAAAACACCTGCTACATAAGGAAATTAGTAATGGGACTGTCAATGCTCGTTCTGATACTTTCATTGAAGTTGGAAAAGTTCCCGGCACAGACTCTCATTTGGAGCCGGGGAAAATGTTGGATGAAGGATGCGTGGAATCCGAATTCTCAAAGAATCACTCTTTGAAAATTTGCAATGAGCTGAAAACTCATGACGATTGTGATTTTGATTGTGTCGATGGAGAGGGGATTGAGAAAAAAAGCAAAGTTGTACCTGAGTCGAATTTACCTTTTTCTAGTAGCTTTACTGAAAATAAGAATAAGAGTAGTAGGTTACAAGAGCCAATTAGCACTAATAATGGTAGTTGTAATAATGTTTGTAATGGTAGTAGTAGTAGGAAATTGTTAGACTCTATTGTTGCAAAGAGGGAGAGTTCAAAAACGGAAAATGTATTAGTCGGGGGTGGGGAAACTTGTGAGAAAATCACCCAGAGTTTGACAGATAATTATTTTGACTCTTGTAATGAATCTAATAGTAGAGAGAAAAGTTATTCTGTATGTAAAACTACTAATGTTTGTGGAATTGCTGTAAAAATAAGAGAAGATGATGACAAAAGTAATTCAGAGAGTAGTACTACCTTAAATTTGTGTGAAAATCCCGGAGTTAATGCCGCTATTTCTGATGATACTAGTGAAACAGAAGTTATAATTAGGATAAAAGATGGAACAAGTTATTTAGAAGAGGAAGAAGATAATATGGATTCAACAAACGGTGAAAACAATCAAGATAGGGATTTAAATGCTAACAATGATATTTCTACTTACTCAAGTCAAAGTCAAAATGAACCTTTTGCAAATCATAACGTTAGTAGTAGTAGTAGGAACAGTGATAGTATTAGAAATAGCAGCTCATCCATTCTTATGACCAGTGGAAGTGATGTTGATGACTGTTTGCCAACCAAGATACCAACTTCGGAGCAAATGATTTATGCTAATCAATATAGTTTTAATAAAACTCTGGCTCAGCCCGAGAGTATTTATCATAATCGTATTACACCAGAAGATTATAGCCTTAATCATAACCTTATTAGTGTTAAGACATCGGAAACTGCTGTTTGTCCATCACCTGATGCTCCTCAAGTGAGTTCTAGTGATCCACCTGTTACTCTCTGTAATCTTTCACCTCGTCCTCCTCCGCTTCACATCATTTCCCCTCAAAATATCAAGATCCCATCATTTACGCCCACCTCTGGGGGATACACGGAAAGTGAGGACGGAGAGAAGAAATACACGACAACAGTTCTCTACCAGACAACACAGGAACCTTTTAGTATGTATTCGTATGGAAGTCCTTTAGCATCTCCGCCTTTTTGTGATAAAGACATAACTACTCCTGGTGATGATATTCTACAGCTAAGACAAAACAGAATCTTGCCTATTGAAAATCAACAAACTATGCAAATCCGCAGGAATAGCTTCTATATTTCTCCAGACACATGTATAAAGCCCGAAGATAATCATTTGGATCTCCTAGCCACTGTTGCCCAAGAATTCGGAAGAAGTGATTTGGTAAAAGTCAGCAATTGTCTTTCGATTGGAAGCGGCAGTACTTGCCTTACTCCGACATCTTTGCAAACGATTGTAAACACGAGTAGTACAAGTAATAATAGCATTTATTCGAGAACGAGTGACAGTGCTGTCCACCAACCTGTGCCAGCAGTCACGAATCTTTATCCAGAGCCTATTCCAGCAGCTAACTCTTCTTCTAGTTCCAAAAAACCAGTTGCTGATATGTTTGAGTTTCGTTCTGAAGATGAAGATGCATTCTTAAAAGCCCAACCTTTGGAGTCCAAAGGATATGTTAGTTCTCTAACAAAGAAGAATCAAACCCAAAATACTGCAAACGTAAGTACTACAGCTTACCAACCTGTACTGTTGAAAATTCCTCACATTGTGCCCAAGGCTGCTGCGTCAGCTGCTGAGAAGCTTAAAAAAGCTAAGCTAAAACAAGAGAAAGCAAAAGAGAAAAACACAGAGAAGAAAAAGAAAACATCAACGAAGACGGAAAAGGAAACAGTCAATATTCCCGGTCCAGGTTCAGGTCAACTTTCTCCCAAAGTGAAAATCAATAAAAGTAGTAAAGAGAAAAAGCCTCCTACCACTGACATTCCGCTAAATAATAAACTCGATGAAAAACTGAAAATTCCAAAAGTGAAACTTCATAATATTGCAGAAGGGAAGAAGGTAAACAAAGGAGGAAGCCATCCGAAAGAGTCTCAACTTCCTCCTGTCAAAAATATTAAAAAGGAAAAGTCAGAACACGAGGCAGAGGGGAAAGTTGAGAAAAAAGTGAAGAAAGCAGTATTAAAGAAAGAGACGGAAAATGAAAAGCTGGATGAAACAATGGCGAAAGTTAAGAAAATTAAAAAGTCCAGTGATACAACTAGCAAACCAAAAGGAGACAGTGAAAACGAGACAAAGGGAATTGTCAAACATGAGAAAATCTGTTTAGTTAAACAAAAGCGCCAAAGCAGTTCTTCTGAAAGTGGGAAAGAAAAAGAGAAAATGAAGATGAAAACTGAAAATAAAGTAACAATCAAAGCTCAAAATGAAGATAATGCCAGTGTGGAGAAATCACTTAATAATTCTGATCTCAATAACTTCAGTTCCAAAGAAAAGGATAAAGAAAAAGGGAAAACAAGCAATAAACGTAGTAAAGCAGTTGTAAATCGCACGAACAATAGTAATAAAAGTACAACTGCTGAAAAAGACGGTCCACCCAAGAAGAAGAGGAAAGGAAACAGTAAACTAAAAGCAAGTGACCTTGCGGAACTTGTAACATTGAATGTGCATCAACAAACTCAGTCTGGAAAAGTAAAGGCTGCAAAATGTATGCCGATGCTCTCGCCGTCAAACGTGGAAAATGAAATCGCAAATGTACATATAAATGTCAATGTGGATCGTGATCGTGAGAATGAGTTTGATTGGGAAGCGAATCCAACATATGCAGTGACAGCCATAAAAATGAGTAATGGCACAAGTAAAATCTGTTGTGAATCAACAGCTTCTTTAGAGTGTAGTGACAAGTCTGAGAAAAAGGACAAGAGAAAATCATCGAAACCGTCCAAACTTACCCTCCTAAATTCACACAATCAAACTCCAACGGAATTAAGTGAAAGCGAGAAAATTTTGAAGGTAAAATCCCAGCTAAAGTCTTTTGTTCATTTTGCACCGAGAAGAATTCAGAATGGACACAGTCAAGGTAGCCTTCCGAACCGAAGACACAGCAGTAGCAGTACTACCAGCAGACATATAAAACCCTGTTTAAAAGCACAACCAATTGTTCGTCCAATGTCCGACAAAGAAGATTCAGATGATTCGGATATCGACTTAGAAGTCGCCACATTGACCAGGTCCATTTCATCGTCTGCCATTAACACTCCGAATAATTCAACTAGTAACACCATGAACAGTATAAAAAGGAAAGCTCAACAGCACAAAGATCGCATGACAAATGTATTCAGTAGGAAAATTGAGTCTGAGGAAACAGACAACAAAGGACTTGACAGTGCAGCAGCAACAGAAAATTCTAAATTCGCTTCTCCTTGTGGTTCTGCCGAAAAAGCCGCCAAAGTAGAGAAGCGTGGCAGACGAACATCGTCTTCTGCATCTGCTGCGCCTCCAAAGTCCATTGTCAATGGAAAAGTGGAAATTGAGAATGTGACGGAGATGCTAGACGAGATGCGCATATTGACTGAAATTCAAGGCCTGTTTTACACTGGAAAGCTGAATGCACTCCAGCCGCCGGATGTCTATGGTGTTACTTTGGATAACGAGCGTGGGGCTCCGCCTCACATCATTTTCTCGGCCGAAGAAGTTCTCGAGGTACGTTAAATCTTTCCTAATCTCAACAGAAAAGTTCCTACACTCCGTTTTTACCACTTCTGCCATATGCCGCTGTTGCTTCTCCCTTTTCCACCACACTTTAACTCTATTTCTTCTAATTAGGCTAAATAAATTAGATTTTCTCTCACAATTTATTTCACGTCTAGCTATTTCTATACGCATAGAAGATCGTAGAAGAAGATACTCCCAAATATTCACCCAAACTCATAGTATACCTTTTTAGAGCTTTATGTTTACTAAATTGTTTCTAATCACCTGACTACCACTTCATAATGTCTTGCAGGCTTTTTGGTGATGTTCTTATCAGATTTGTTGCTCCTGTATCAAATATCAAATTGCTTTGCTGTGTTTACCATGCTGAAATACTTGTTGTCTTGTATTTATCTATGCTATGCCTAGTTGGCTGCTTGCTTTGTTAGATTCTGGATGGCCTACCTTTGGATTTTGCATATATTATTATACGTGTCTAATGACATAGAGTATTGTAGTGTTAAACGTCATAACATCATGCTACAGTAGTCATATGCCAAAAAGCAACGTAGATAAAGCTAAATTACTACGTACTACTTTATAAAATAACGTATTGCTCTAGGAGAGATACTAAGAGCACGGCAGCCAACATTGATTGCACCAAAGCAAACTCGCTTAGCTTATTAGATTTGCTTCTCATCATCTCTTTCTCATGGTCAGCTACTTTTCAGTCTGTCTCTATAAAAGTTTTCTCACATTTGTTTCGCAACCCTGCCTCTGTCGACTAACAGCTATCCTACTACAATAATATAATATGCACAATGCCTAGGATGTAATACTAGCTCATAGTTATAAACATGTAAAATTTAAATCAAGATTTATTGCTCCACACAGTAAAAATAAAAACGAGTGCCTTGGCTTACACTTTCCTTGTTTCCTTTACTCCAGCTCCAGCTAATAAACTATTTTATATACATTATGGTTAGAAAAAGTGCAAGTGAGTCAAAAATGATAACGTGCTTTCCTTTATAAGTTAAACTATCTATACGTTATCATCATTATCATCCCTTTCGCGTATGTGTACACGTGCAGATAGGTATTATTATTGTATACGCATAGAATATTGGGCTTTTGCTTGGCTTTATTATTTTTATTATCTTTGTGTAGGCGATAAGTAGAAGATGGAATGATAGGGGCATTGAGGAAAGTTTTAAAAATGTGTTGTTGTAATAAAAGATTGTAATTTTTATGGCAGAAATGTATACGTGAAGTGAAACCGTGTCAATTAAAAACTGGGTTACGCATTTGTGCCTACTGGTCTCCCCAATACAGTGGGCTCTACCCTGGAAAAGTTTCATTAGACTACAGCCCAAATGCCGAGTCGGATTTAATTCCCATTGAATTTGACGACGGGGATACTGGAGTGATAAAAGTCGGCGAGATAAGACTTTTAGCGAGTAATCACCCCATTAGAGGTAAATAAGTTTTCATACAGTTGAAAAGAGAGGACAGGAGAAGAAAAGATTGTCGGCTCAGTTAAGAAAATGTAATTTGTCTTGCAGAATATGACCCGAATCCGTTGCTGACTCTGGAGAAGAAGCATAGAAAGCGTCGACACTCGTCCACTAATGGAACATCCGGTGGTTGTACTGGTGACCATGAAGATGCAGATTGTGGAGAACCGTATTGTGCCAAATTAGCAAAGTTGGAGGAAGAAGAGAAAGAAGAGCATCGATCATCCAAGCTACTCTACTGGACGTGGACAGGTCTAGGCTATAAAATCCCGAAAACGAAAAAATACCGGCACAAAGAATTTTTCCGAGGGATTCAAAGGGGAGATGAAGTTATAAACGTGGGGGATTCAGCTCTGTTTATTTCGAATGGAAACGATCGTCCTTTCATCGGTAAGTTTTCGTTCTTCTTCTTCTTCGTTGGTGCTTAGTTATGCTCACTGACTGGTTGTTGGCGGTGAGCTTCTTGAACCTTTTTTATTTTATGATACATTTCCCTTGTTCTTTTCAATGTCTTTCCCACGGAGCAATTTTCTCACTGAATATAAATTAAACTTGTTTATACTGTGCTTTAGGGCGAGTTGAGCGATTTTGGGAAAAGAAAGGACGAAAGATTGTGAACGTAAAATGGTTTTATCACCCCGAAGAAGTGGAAAGTGGAAAACGCCTCCACGGGATGAAATACGCGGTAAGTGTCTCTTTCGAGTGATTCTACTCCCCGTTTTTGCAGTTCGTTCTTTTGAATGGCAAAAATGGAAGTGGAGTCAGGGAAATTATAATGCTCTCAGACTACATAGCTCCATCCCTTTTCCTCTCCCTCAACTTGACTAATACATGATACTCTCAATAATGCCACTATATACATACTAAGGTGGCTTAATGTAGTTTCCGTCTTATCGGCACTGTTCTGTCATGTCAGCTGTGCTAAACGCCTCTGTCTGTCTAACTAGACTTTATGGTTTGCTATACACAAATCTATGTATAGGAAACCACGAAGGAACACATGCAGCCATTCTATAGAGTAGAAAACCAGTGGGTTATGGTTAGTTAGTCCATCGATAGTGCAGATAGTCAGTTCTGGCCATGTTATTACTTTTGTATTGACGTAGTTGTGTTGTAAAGTGCTTGCGTGGACGAACTGCATAAAATGGCAAATGAGAATGAAAGGATTCAAGTCAAATCGGGCAAAGGAAGACGTAATAGCATATAATATTATGCACTAACTTACTCGTTCCCTATATTATCCTGTCCTTTCTATATAGTTAAATATTAGCGCAGTATCCTGTGTACCTAATATTTGTAGTCTGTTGCAGTTAAGGAAAATAATAAGAGTAGTGCGGACTTGCTGTCTACTTTGATATGTATACGTAGGAGGAAATAATAATGATAGCCTCTCTTTTTCCAGGGTGCATTATTTGAGTCGCCTCACATCGACGAGAATGATGTACAGACAATAGCAAAGAAGTGCGAAGTGCTCCCGTTCAAAGAATTTAAGGAGAGAGTTGGAGGGCTGCCAAAGTTGTCGAAAAATGCATCACCAAAGGACATTTACTACATTGCAGGATACTATAATCCATACACTTTTAAGTTAAAAATCAATGATCTGAAATGAACCATGATGATCACTCATTATAGTCTGAATTAAATATCTTAAATATACGATACACACTTACATTACATATTATTAGTATACAATTATCTACTTTACAGTACTTGTCATTATTATTAATTACTATTATTATTGTTGTTGTTACATGATGGAAATCATAATATAGGCTACATGTTATTACTATATATTATTATATAGTAGATGATATATTATACTACATATTATGTGTACTTCTATTCTAGTTATAGATAGACCGATGATGTCTCTAGTTAATCTTATTATGTACATATAGCTATATACAATAATCATTTATTATATCGTTGAATATTATTATATATTGACATGTCAATTGCATTCAAGATGCGTACACATTATTGAAACTGTTATTATGTTGCAAACAATCCAGTATATTATACAAATTAGTAGCTATACCTATTGCATATATATTGTATGTATTATTCTATGTATAAATGATAACAATATGCTACCACTATTATTCTACATACACAACAGCAGACATACCTTACCGTATATAAACATAATAATAATAATATATCTATTTAGTAGTAGTAGTAATGTAAATCTATGATCATATATACTACCTTTTCACACATAATGAATACATGAATGAGTCTATTCTGTAATGAGATATTTCAAATCACATATGAGATACATATTATACAGATAAAAACATAATACGTCTAATCAATAAAGTTGAAGGAGAGCCGAGAGGTTGTCCATTTTAAATTCGTAATAATGCAACGCTAATTATCTCTCTGTTATTTACACTTTGTAACAGTTTCCCAATTTTGGGACGTACATAATAGCTGCTTACATTGTGACACTGTGGAATTTCTATTAACATTGCATTTATTTAGTTTAAAAATACGTTAACTAATAGAGCAATTAAAAACAAGACATTTGTCCAATTTCATTCAAAACAAAATATTCAAACAACATTTTAGACGTTTTACTTCTTATCTTTGAGTGTATTTTTAAAGCAGGTTCATCCAGATAAGGATTCCTTCAACAAAACGTGCCTACGTAAGTAAATTAATTCTATTCAAATGCTGCATCATTTTACTGCTTGCCTTTTGCATCACTCATTGCAGCAAGAAATCAAGTAAGTGGCTATTTGTAAAATACATGTAAAACTACATTTTATTTACATAAGTCGTTGATAATTTTGATGCATTTTGTCACTTATTAGACATTGGGTTTCGTGTGAAAAATTCTTTGCATCCGTAGCATAGCTAAGTATTTTATTGTTATTTTTTCGTTGTGAGCTGCATGTAAGCCAGTGAGAAAAGCCACTACTACAAAGTACAAAGTGTATGTGATATGTAAAATGATAGAATTGTGTATGTATGCATTTTACTGGTGTTTTGAACCTGGAGGATTATCTCTAATCGAAATGTTTACAAAAGATCACGAGAATTTCAACCCAAGAGGTTTGTTCGTTTCGATTAAAGTCATTGTTATTCAGCTGACGTCCTGCAATTCCCTTAACGTTCAGTTCAACAAAAGCTCCTGAGACGAAGCAGTTATATGGCGCATTAAACAGCCTGCATAAGCATACTATTTATAAATAGCTACATTAAAATATATTTCCGAAATTAAATATCCTCTTGGTTCGAGATAGTAAAATGGATTTGAAAGTGCAGAAGAGTTTAAATAAGTTAAAAAAGTGTTTCCTTTGGCATAATATTATTTTTAACATTTGGTGAAATTAAAGGAGGAAATATTCTACTTTTTTACCCTGGCGGGACGTATAGTCACACATTAACCATTTGGCCGTAGGCTAACGCTCTTGCTGAGAAGACACAACGTTATATTTTTTTCAGCTCACAAAGCCCCATCGGAAAATCCTAAAATAACGTTCGTTCAGCCTCAAATTATAAAGGAGGTTATGAAAGCAGCATAATATTTGGTAGCACATTTGGAAATACATCACATTATTCAATTATTATCTCAGTCAGTTATTTTATGTCCGATACATGTCTGTAGGAGTCATTCCTTGTAACCGTTATTTACACATTGTAATATTATTTCCGCAATTTTTTGATGAACACCTACGTCGCTGGCTACATTGTGACACTGCGGAAATTTTAACTGTAAACAATTAAAACAACTTTAACAAACGGTGTAACTCGAAAACAAGATATTTGTCCACCTTTTATTAAAACCATAAAATATTCAAACAGCACTCAGCATTTTTTAAACGTTTACTTCTCATTGTTGATTCGATTTATAAGTCTGTTTATCCAGATAAGGATTCCTCGAACAATACATGCCTACATAAGGTAAATATTTTTGTTCGATTCAAATCATGAACAATACATTTCATTGTTTGCCTTTTCATCACGAGATCCCATTTACGCACTAAAATGCGACAAGAAATCAAGTGGCTATGTAAAATACATGTAAATAGTTATGCCCTACTAATTACAGTTTATATGTATTTACTATTAAGTCATTGGTAACTTCGATGCATTTTGTCACTTGTTTGTACATTGGGTTTAATTTAAAAAATTCTTTGTATCTGTATCTACGTTTTTGTACACAAAAACGTAGATATAACTGCAACTGTAAGCTGGTTAGAAGCAGAAGCTAGTACTACCAACTACGAAGTATATTTGACATGTAAACTGATAGAATTGCGTTTGTATGTAATGTTTACTGGTACATATTTTGAACCTGGAGGATTATCTCTAATCGAAATGTTTACAAAAGATCACGAGAATTTCAAACCAAGAGATTGTCGTTTTGGTATATAGTCTTTGCCATTCAGTTGGTTTCCTGCATTTATATACCTACCGTTCAGTTCAACAGAAGCTCTTGAGACAAAAGACACAACAGTTGGTGTACAAAAGAGTCTGCACACTATTTATAAGTACATTACAATATATTTCTCCTTTAGCCTCCTCCTTTAATTCGAGATATTAAAATGTATTTGAAAGTGCAAAAGATTTTGAATAAATTAAGTCTTGCCTTTTTGATAATACTGTTTTTAACATTTGGTGAAATTAAAGGAGGAAATATTCTACTTTTTTACCCTGGAGGGACGTATAGTCACACATTAACAATTTGGCCGTATGCTAACGCTCTTGCTGAAAGGGGACACAATGTTACATTTTTTTCAGCTCACAAAGCACCGTCAAAAAATCCTAAAATAACGTTCGTTCAACCTCAAATTATAAAGGAAGTTATGAAAGCAGCATATTTGGTAGATAGATTTGAAGACAGAATGGTAGGAAAGGATAAAGAACTCTGGAATATGTACCACGAAGTGATGGTGAACTCCTGTCAGGCTTTGACTGATCCGAAAAATCGTGAAGACCCAGACCTAGGCAAACTATTGAATAGTCAGTTCGATTTGGTAGTTGTCAACTCGATTTTTGGTGATTGTGGTTTTGTTTTTGCACACTACTACAAAGCCAAATATATAATCTCACACTCTGCATGTCCCTCCATTTGGCATCCAGATACATTCGGCTACACGCAAGAGGCTTCTTGGATCCCTGATATCAGTTACAAGTTTAAATACCCTCTAGATCTTTGGCAAAGAACCGTAAATGCATTTGTTCCCCTTACATGGGTCTACGAGAGATATCACGACTTTTATCCTAAAATGGAGCAGATTATGAAGAAATTTTTAAAACTTGATTATGATCCGAGCTTTGAGGATATGGAGAAAAATGCAAGTTTAGTTCTTATTAATGCACACCATTCTGCTGAATTTGCACGCTCATTTCCACCACAGATCATTTCCGTCGGAGGAATGGCCCTTTGGGCCCCAGAAAAACCAATTCCTGATGTAAATAAATTCTCTTACTTTTTGTAGATAATCTTTTTATTATATTATGATAAAGCAAGTATAGTGAAATTGTAAGTTTTATTAGCAACGTAAGGACCTCCGTCAGGAGAACGTTGTTACTCATGTAGTAAATAATTAAATAGATTTACTGACATAAACTTTGTCTTGTGAATGCTGTTTTTTAGAAATTCAACAAGTTTCTCAATAGTTCTGGAGATGAGGGAGCTGTACTTATTTCCTTTGGATCATCTATTGAATTGAGCACTGTTCCGAAATATTATCAGCAAATGTTTCTAAATCTTGTTAAGAAATTCGACAAAATCAATTTCATTTTAAAGTGGAAAGGGTCACTTCCCAAAGAGTTCCAATCCGCTCCTAAAAATCTTCTACATTCAGAATGGCTACCTCAAAGAGAAATTTTACGTAAGTTTAAGTCTCCTGCTTAAATATGCATATATCTAATGAAAGTGAACATTATTTTTATTATTTAAAGGTCACGAAAATATAAAGGCTTTTATTACTCACGGAGGACTTAACAGTATTCATGAAGCGACATATTACGGAGTCCCTTTAGTTGTACTCCCGCTCTTTGCCGATCAAGATTTCAATGCGTATAGGATTCAAGCTCAGGAAATTGGGATTCCAATAGAATTAAAAAATATTTCACCTGAAATTTTAGAAAGTTCTTTACAAACGGTACTGTCGGATCCTAAATACAGAGACAATATGGCTGTAAGGTAAAGAAACTACTGGTCTTCAGCATCTGAATGCGTTTAAGTAAATTACTGCTATATGTTTTATCAATCATTTGAATATTTGCAGGTCGAAACTTTTCAGAGACCGTCCGCAAAATCCAATAGTCACTGCTGTTTATTGGACAGAGTTTGTTTTAAGACATGATGACACAACAAGTATGAAACCAATGAGCACACATCTCACCTGGTATCAGAAAAGACTGCTGGATGTTTATGCTCTTGTAACCGTTTTAGCGTTGGCAATTTTAGTCACATTTTATTTTGTCTGTAAGTCTGTATTGTCGATTTTAAGAGCGTCCTTTATGAATAGTGGCCTGACAAAGCAAAAAGTAAATTAAGTAATGCGACGTATTTTGATTTGTGGGATAGAAAATAATGAAACAATAAAGTACTAATCTGTGGATGTATGTTTTATGTAAGTTTTAATAAAATGTATTTAAAAATAATGATTTTGGTATCGCTATTCTCCTGTTTCAATAATGCTTTCCATTTAAGTAATATCAAATTACATGAATATTATTCATTGCATACTGCATACCTATACCACTTTTATTGTTTGTACTAATAGTAATATCTGGGTACCTACTACCTATACTTACAATACAGTGCTATAATTGCAAAAAGAGGATATAATAAGGTAAAATTCAATGGGTAAAAATGTATTAGGTAAATAAAAATAAATCATTGCGCTGCGTTGCTTTGTATTATATGACACCATGAGACGCAAAGGCAAAGTTATGTATCATTCAGTTTCTTTATTTCACTGATAGAAATGTAGAGAGGAATCAATAATAAATCTTGTTCAGTCAAGGGGGCCATCGTCATAGCCCCCAAGGAAATAATGAGAGACGATCCCCAAAATTATTATTCATGGTAAGTTATTCCCGATATCTAATTTTGAAAGCCAATGGACCTTCAATTTACTTCAAGACAACAACTTACTTCAAGTGAACACTTTTTGATTATTATACTCCTTTCCTTTGTTCTTGCTTCAACTAGTCTAGATTTCGAAGATATATTTTCAATAAGAATATCCATTCAACTTTAAAAACCAAAATATTTAAGAAACGTCGCAAGTCTGTGAAAAAATTCTTGGGCACACAAAATGGCTTATATGACCACTGCTGCATTATTTCAGTTCCTTGGAATCGTAAAATTTTAACTCATTATCAATAATTTACAGCGTGCATTAGTAGGTTTCTCCGTCTTGTTCTGTTGAGTCAGTATATCA
>JABASI010003376.1:0-16712 GCA_019776505.1 Tomocerus nigrus
GCCGTACTCTGTATGTGTTTAGTAAGTCATTTTCCCGCGGAAACCGATCGCTAAAATGTTCTGCGCAAGTGTATAACAAGGCATTCAGCTGCGCGAACCGATCGCTAAAACGATCGCCTATGACGTCACAATCTGTTCTTTCCACTCTATTCTACCTTTTTAACTTTATGGTATAAACTTATTGACAGATTCCAGAGAGAGCTCCTTCTTTCCTACATCCACAAAATGTGGTTATTTAAGATTCCGTGTGCACTTTGTTTGTCTAGCTTTCGGAGGAGAGCGATACCCGTCAACCCGTCTGTCTGTCGATCCAGAATGGCTAATCATTGAATTACAGACAGATGACATAAGTGGAGACGACTGCAGAGTGCAGCCAAAATAAAGGTCAAAGCTGAACAGGAGTAGGCGTTTTGACAATTATAGCTGGTTGACGGCGAGACAGAGTCTCCTCTCTTCCATCACATCTCATCACATGACATGGCTATCACTACGCACAAATCCATGCGAGAAACCTGGCCACTTATCCGATCCCTATCTCTCCACGCACATGACTTCACACAATCTGAATGTATTTTTTGCTTCGGAGAAAGGAAATCTGTTGCCCGGAGTCTACTGATGATTTTTGTATTTATTTATCTAGCTATAGTCAACGTTCTTGCAAATATTTGCATACGCAAACATCTGCTGCTAGTCGTTTTGGTAATAAACGCTGAATCTGACAGCATTTTAATTTCTTAATTACAGCTGTACGCAGGCGCTTTATGGGCTGCTAGCAGAATTTCCTGTCGGATGCGATCATTCTGAATGCCAACAAGTCAATCACACGAAGATATAATATTAGCGATGAGTTCTGTAGCAAAATGCAGTCAATGTCTTCTGAAATGCTTTTCAGCGGGATTTGAGGGAGTGTGTGGGATTTCGGGAATTCTGAGAAATGGACGTATGTTCCGTGTTGTGGGATGAGCAAGGGAAGAGATAAGAAGAGGCAGGGAGGGAGGGAATTTGGGCAGGCAGGTAGTGCACATAGTTTTAGTGAGCAATTACGAGTGTGTGTGTAAAGGTGTATGGACGTGTTGGCATTGTGTTGCTGGGTAGTCAAAATAGATTAGAGGTGATTAGAGTAGAGCAGCATAAAAGAACAAAGTGCGGAGGAGTTGAAAAATTTCTTGCTGCGACTGCATGCGATGGCTTTGCCGAGCCCTGTCTGCCTCTTGTGCGTGTGTTATGGTAATGAGGAGCGGAGCACAGGTATGTTCAAATTGCCAATTATGTCGCAGGAACAGGTACACCGTAAACGTACATGTAGAGTTGTGCATTAACTGCCTTGTGACTGAAGTAAAGTGAAGCCAGTACATGATTTTACGACGTGACTTGTGAATGTATAAATCAGGATAGTCATGGTCAGCACGCAGTCAAGTCAAGTCAAGTCAAGTCAAGTCAACTGAAGTCAAGTCAAGTCACTTTGCTCTGGAGGAGTAGTTTTCGGAATGTGAGTTTCCATTCAGTTGGAGCTGAAAGATTGACTTGACATGACTCAGAATGTTCGTAGCAGTCCATTTTTTGCTCATCTCAAATCATCATCCCTATACTTCTCTTCTTCTTCTTTACGACGACTCAGAGTTACATTTCGTCCACTCCATATGCAATGCAACTCACTCATTCACTTATGAAATGAGCCTGCACCTTAGTTGAAACTCACCTGTCCAATGCATTATTGTGTGCATTTATGTGCCAATACTCTGCATTCATGGAGCATGTTTGCTAATCGTAATGATTGCTCGTAGTAAACATGGCCTGGTTGCTCTCTAAGTTCGTTGGACACGATTCCTCTGCCAAGGAGTTCCTTAGACACAGGAAAGATTAATCGGCTACGAGTTGACACCACAAGTTGACATTCAGAATTCAGAACTCACGGCTTTCCACACAAAATGAGAATGAAGAAGAGGAGTGAGGAGCAGAATGAAGAAGGGATGTCAGAATAAAAGAGAATTGAATTCCAGCCTACTCCTATCCTCCTGTCCTGCCTGACAATAATATTATTATGTACACATTTGCTTACTGACTGCTTCTCCTACTACGATACTACTATTCTACGGACATTATTGGACTGAAAGTGCAAGAACGAAGCCAATCCCAAAAGATGTGTGCTATGCTAAGGAAAGGAAACGAGGGTCGAGAACAAGTGCAGCTGTTTCTAATATGCAAATCATACAAATCTGTCGGAATATTATTAAAGGAGTAGTGGCCAGGTGTGAGTATAACTAGTCTGAAGATGTAACGCAAAGAGCGACTTTTGTAACATTACCTTTCTTGACGAAAAGAACAAAGAGGGGCGCAACTGAGAGGAGAGGGTTATCTTTCCTTGTCGTGTGTGAAATGTGAAAGACACATCACTTTATTATGCCACTCTACCACTTACTACTTCACATCTCTGTGACTATATGCTGCATAAATATATTAAGTACTTGGGTAGGTGCTTTGCTTACTACTGGCCACTCTCTGTCTGTCCATCCATCTGATTATAATTGCTGTAATAATGATATAATAATGTAGATACACTTTATCACAAAGGGGTGTTTACTTACAATTACCCAAAGAGATAGCTTCATTCAGTTTCTGCAAATAGCTGAGGGATGAATGGTGGGAATGAGACTTGAGACAATTATCATGATCATGGCAAACCACAGGAATTAGTGCCACAAATTCTTAAGCACACCTAATAATACTAAATAGCAAGAAATATGTGTAGGCATGGACATGAGTGTACGACATAATATTAAATTGTAGTTATAATAAAATCAGTATTCACTCACGGTTATCACACGCTCGGAGATAACAACTCATTGTCAGACACAACATTTGAATATTGTGTACACAATAATGAATAAAAATTGGAAGGTCGTCATTGCAATGCATGCATACATACATAATAATGTGGAGGGAGAGAGTCGACACCACAGCTAAAATACATTCATCAGATAGATGTAATAAAACATATTTTTCGTGCCTACATGAATATTATGCTAGTTAAGCATCACATAATAGAATTATGTAATTGCAGAAATAGTGCATCGTATCGGTAAACAGAGCATGTCTATCTGCACAACAACTATCTTGCTCTACAGCATTGTACCAAATATTTGCTGATAAGATGTTGAGATCGCAGTCGTTGTGGATGTGACATGAGGCCGTGGTAGCAAGGCAAAGCAGCCCATAAAAATCCATAAAAGGAATCCACTATGAGAGATATTAAGGGTAAACGTCTGAGTAATTGCCCTATTTAAAGGACAAAGATTAAATGAAAAAAAGCAATAAGACATCATCACCAAAATCATTTTCTCGAGACTCAACAATCCTTCTCTGAAAACAAATTACTAATTAAACTTCTGCCTTCCTTTGAATCTCGGGTTTTAATTAAGTCAGCATGTAAAAGAGCAGTGTCCGTGCATCCACGCGAGAGCACTAGCAACGAGCCCTCCTTCTACGACAAATTGCCTCGTTCTCGTATGGAAGGGATGGATGACCTCATCAAATACTCCAGATTGGTCCTCTGGCTAACCTGCATGGCTATATGGCTTTGTAATTGTTTAATAGGGAATTTCCGAGGAGTTCGTCCTCCCAACACCAATACCAACTTTTTAAGTGTTGGTGTTGGCTCGACTAAAAATTTTCATTGTTCATTGAATATTTTCAGTTATTCTACTTGATCGCACGACACAACCGAAAATCAACTCCTATACTAACTCTGTAGCGATAGTTGATTCAAAAGTTGGAGTTGGTATTTTAGGGTGAAAGTAATAACTTTAGGATTGAGCGTGGTTGAGCGCGAGTTTGGCGCGATTGAGCGCGGTCGCTTAAAAGATGGATTTGGGAGCTCCAACTCCAACATTCGGAAACGTCTTAAATCTTGGAAAATTATACCAACTCTATATTTCCCAGGTATATAGTATATTGCAAATGGAAACTAATAGCTAAAATTAATGAAAACCAACCAGAGTACTTATCGAAAAAAGTTTAAAAAAAAACACATACTTCGTTTTCTTTTTGCCACATAGCCTCAAATCAGTATGCAAACGGTAGCAAACTAAATAATATAATAATTGTACACCTAGCACATATTTAATCTTCCTAATCTGTCTGTATAGCTCATGGAGAGCAACATTACATCAGCCCCTCACTAATTACGAAGTTTATCATTTAAATTTTTGCATAGATCAACTTTTAATTGCATTTCATGACGCAGATACATAACACATAAGTCATAAATATTATTATGGAGATAAGGCTCGTTAGTGCATAATAAGAATCTCTAAAAGGATTCATCCACTGCAGCTTTAGAGCTGCCAAAGGCGCAAGGCAGGTTTATAAACCCAGATTCGAGCATGGTATTATTAATCATGTTATAGTAATATCAAGATTACTGCTTACCATATGTATTTACCAAGATTCTTCTATTACTTTATAATATTATTATTACTGATAATATATCTATATGCTATAACGCCTTCTCAAAAAGGCCACAGGGTCCCACTAAATATAGAGCATCGTCGTTCTCTAATAATTCCCAGACTCAAATAGAGTTAGCAGCAGTTCAGAGTCAATTTAATAGTAGCTCATTTTAGGGGAACAATTTAACTGTCTTTACCCAGGTAAAAATTCTAGTATTAGTTATTCTCCTTTATATTCTTTTAGGAGAAGTTCTACTAAGTACAAAAGGCTAGGCTCTGTAATTAAAATGTATACCTATGGTACATTAAGATAATTCCGGTGCCTAGCTACCCTCCTTTTCATGAAATAGTCCATTTGGACTGCAATTTATACTGCCTAAATAAAACGAAGAAATATCTCCATGGCTGACAAGGACGTGAATCACAGCTCGCACTATCAGTTTACCTATTTCCCTACTATGCATTAGTACTGTTGGGCAATACATGCTCTACTTTCATCAGATCTGCAGCACTAAATCCGTCTATCTACAATAGCAGAACCACTAACAAAACCCAGCAACATTACCGGGCACACGCCGGGAATAAACCACTTACTACTTCCTCAGCACTCTACACATCAGATTTGTGAAATGAAATGGAAATTCTAAAAAAAACTTATAAAACTTTATCCTGGTTTTGCTTATTACTGCTTTTTGGGACTTATTAGTTGCTAACTGCCTCCAGCTATCAATTTTTATAAAAAATATTTTAATAAGATAAATAATATATGCAATAGAAACAACAATATATTGAAAAATGACAAATATAGGGAAACTAATAATTTGATAGTATATAGGAGTTCTTATAATGAGGCTGATTTAATAGTAAATAGTTAACGATAAAAAGTTTAATATGGTAGTGAGACTGATGGTGAAACTGTGAAACGAGTGTTAAGCCATGTAGTAGTAGTAGGTAATACTTAACAATTAGCTAGAGAAAGACAATCTGTCGTCTCAGTCTATTTTCTCTTCCTTCCTGTGAAATTGGATGAAAGAGATCTTATCGGCATCGAACTATGTACTTAACCGTTCGGAAGACAACGGAATAAAAATTCAAATGGACTATTTTAAATGTAGATACGTAGATGAGAATGAGATTAGGAGAAGTGGGAAGAATGGGGAGTCTAATGTAAATGCGGAGCTCATTCATGCCATTCTACAACAATTGCTCATTTTAAGAGTATTTTTAAATTGTTCAAGTGGAGGATCTCGCATGACACTATGACACATAGGCATGCCATGTACCTACGTGCAATTCATCACCAGTTAGTATCTCTTGCCGTCAAGTCATTAAGACTCTCTTGCGG
Organism: Tomocerus nigrus; assembly: GCA_019776505.1. Taxonomy (NCBI): domain Eukaryota; kingdom Metazoa; phylum Arthropoda; class Collembola; order Entomobryomorpha; family Tomoceridae; genus Tomocerus; species Tomocerus nigrus. The sequence continues at coordinate 5,794 of JABASI010003376.1, forward strand.
TTTTGCTGAACGCCCATGTCAAGTGAATTTCCTCCCTGATAACAACTTTGTTGTTGATTGCCTTTGCCTTGATGAATCAATGGATGGATGCAGCTGAAGCAAGAAGCAAATTGGCAATGGGAACTTTGAACTTTGCAGAACGACTCATCTACTTGACTATGTTATAATACTACATAGGTATACGGGATGAGATAGTGAATGAGAGTGAAAGAGACTAAAGGGAAATGGGATGGATACACCACTCACTATCTGCATATACCTAACTCGTCTTATATGATATTATTATAAGTGTAACGCTTTTATGTATTTTATGTTTTTTGTCAAGCACCTGGCGATAATTACCTGAAAAATGAGAAAAATAAAGGAGTAGCTTACGTAGCTTTAGAAAAAGGGAAAGAGCGTTGAGTTGACATGCGGTGGAAGAAGTAGTAAAAGACAAATAAAATTCGTTGCAATGAAAGTAGAAAGGATAAAAATTGAAAGGGCAATAAATTTCCAAATTAACATGTAAGAGAGAAGAAGTGGTTGAGTAAATTGGAGTTGCTAACAATTGTGTTAGATAGATAGGTAGATAGATAGTTAGGCCAGATATATTATTATTATTATGGTACAGAGCCTAAGAGGACAATTATTTGTATGTGTCTATTCTATAGAGTCGTGTATCTTTAGGAGGCTGGGCCAAAATTCACAGTGTCACACCATTTCTGATTTGTTTAGAAATGATGAGAAAAATGAGTGTGCGATAAGAAAAAGGGTTTTGAGTGAAGAATTGAAGAAAGAGTAAAAGTGTGCTTATGGATTAGATGAGATAATAAGATAGTTAATGAGGGCAAGAGAATGCGGAATAAGTAGCACAGATGGGCGTAATTGTGGTTATTTAATAGGGTCATTGCATGGAGAAGGACCTATAAAAAGTAGGCTTGTCTGGTGCCTGGAATGCATATGTTTTCTGTGTAGGTAGCTACACAGAGTTTTCAGTTTTAGCTTGCTCTATAAACTACATACATACGTTCGTAAAACAGGGTTGTTGGTTAAATGTTCCGATCCGCCAATTTACTTGGAGTATTCCTTTTCCTCAACGTAAATGCACACTCCATAGCATAGGTACACGTACAAACAACGGTGCAAGTGTACAAGGAGCCAGAGGAAGAGATCTCACTTTCATTTCATATCTGAACTGTACACACTCACACGAGTTCACGAGTATCTACTACTCCCGTACTGACTCACTTGCTGCTCTTTATTCTCGAGGAGTTTTCCTTTTGAGATTAGTTCACTCTGTGCTATCACAGTCTTAATCTGTGCTGACTCTGCTGACGCGGAGTGTAAAAGTGTAAAAGTGTTCTAGATGCAGAGAGAGAGAGAGAGCTAGGCTACGTAGTAGCTACCTTCAGTAGTCAGTGGTGACAGAGCCCGAGCTTGTTGGTTACGTAAGTACGTAAGATTAGTGGCCCTGGAGATGAGCAGAGTGTAAATGTTGACAGTATTAGTTCAGTGGATGCAGGGAGTAACCAGTTGAGTTAACCGCAAGTGAGTCGTAGTCATAATGTTGGGAGTGATGCCTGTTTATTGGAAGGAGAGCAGAAGATGAGATGGCTATAGACGCGAGATCTCGGTTGGATCCGGTGGGCTGACTTCTGCGGACGATATCGCGGTGTGGGGCTCAAAATAGACATGAGCGTTGTTTATTTTTGACATTCACTTAAGGTGACGGAGGATATCAAAACATGAGGATTTTTTGTCACTTTCAGTGAGGAGCTCGTGTAAACCTTCCCAAATATTTCACTCCTCAGCCACTCATTATTTCTTCAGTGCCCCATCAATTTTCTCGCTCTTCTTAACCTACTTCTCTTGTTCGACCTCTCCGACTCAATCACCCCAACCAATCTGATCATACATAATGAGACTGCTGAAATACGACCAATTCCGATTCACATCCTCAGCCATTTCCGCATTTTTTAGCAGCGTCCTCGCTAGGCCACGGCCTCTAAACACTCTCTCCCCCAATTTATCATAGCCAGTCACATACACTCATAATTTAGACTCAAAGCAAAAACACATCGGCTTCCACTATCCCTGCCTGCCCTAACTGCCGCACTGCCACCAGCTCTGCTCTGCCGCTAATGCCAATCGCTAGCTCCGTTAATATCGAAATGTAACACCACAGCAGTGTCAATTCAAATCTCGACTCTCTCTCTCCTTCCCTCCCTTATACTAGCTAATATCTAAGTAGTATACACAGTAGGTATGTACCATACGAACTACGTTACATACTACCACATACCGTTATGTTTCCATCTTACAAACCATCACGTCAGTAGACCACATAGAAATACATGAATCACCAATTATTATGTCTTGTAACTCTTGTAACTCACTTGACTAATGGACCACTACCTAGTCCTCCAACATAACACTAACACTCGTCAACAATAACTTACGTTTCCTAATAATCATATTATGTCTATCACTCATGCAGACAGCATCTTCGTTATTATTAGCTATTACTCTATTCCGTCTAATAAATAGGACGTTGGCAAGCGTGTGGAGTGAAAAGTTATATCATTTACCAGTAAAGATGTAAATAAAGTCAACTAACTACTACATGCAATTTAATTAAAAATACATTTATTAATTCATGCTCATTCGGAAAACTATTTAGGTAGGTATATGAATTTCAAATATTTCAATTATTCGCCCAGCCATTAATACGCAATTACATATTATATAAAATATCGCACTAACAGTACAATATTTTTATGTCATTAATTTAAATCATTTTTGTTAAACAATAAGAAAGCTTACAACCTACGACGAAAGATTTGATGAATATTGAAGCTATAATTTAGTTTTTAATATCCTAAAGATATTCAGACGTTACTGCAGAAATGACATCATAAACATTAAATAGAATTTTCTGGGCTATTTAGTGTTTTCTTGATGGCCAAAATGAATAGAACAAGTAGCTGAATGCAAATCATCGCCCATAGTCGTTACACCCCTAAGCCTTACATAATGAAGTACACTGAGGGTGCAGCTAGTTTTAATGTGTTCCTAATTCCTAATCTGTAAAATGGGCCGGTATAAATGTCATGATAAGCTCCTGGGAAAGAAATTAACAGTAATAAATAAATATTATTATACAATTACCAAGTGAAAGAAAGAACCAAGAATGAGATAATAGTATGAGAACATAAGGATTTGAATTTAGTGCAATTACATCAGTCCGTGTATTGTGAACGTATGTACTGGATATGGCTGTGTGTAGACAGTAATTTCACATTATGGCAATAATATGTTTGTTAAAATAGCAACGAAGGGTAGCAAATATAGCCTCCAATGTGAAAATGATAATTTTTAATCGCTGCAGATAATTATTGGGGTAGCTATCCTATATAATTAATGAGACGAAACATGTACTAATATGTAACTATGTAGGTAAAGGTAGGTATGTATTTGTATGAACTACACAGACGCAAATAGTAGATTTTATATGATTTTCTACTGTCTAAAGGGGTTACTTGGTTGGTAACTAATTGAAAATATCTGTGATATATTACATATCTCGTATACGTTTTGTGACAACAAAGATATGACTTTAAGTAAGAACACGTTGAGATTATCTATTATCCATTTATCCTCATTCGTAAGTAAAAGTACGTAAACAAAGATTGCAAAAAGGCCTTCAGAAGATTAAGCTTAAATTTCCATATTTTATAAATTGCTTATCTCAGATCTGATTTGAATGAATCTTTTGGACATTCCATTTTGCCTAATAATCAATATTGACGTCTGTATTCATTGCTAAAAGTCATAATTTCTCAGAGCTATTTAGTGAAGCTCCTGTCTGTTCCGTATAAGGAGAAGAGCTTGCATAATTTTTCTCTTTCTGCGCAAAGTAGGCTACTTAAGTAATATGTAGTTAGTTACTTATCACTTGAAGTAACACCCAGCCCAACACCAAAGTTGGTATAATCGATTTAAATATATTTAAATACATACAAAATATATTGCTTACTGCAGTAAATCATAACATTAGCATGAGTTTAAAAACCTTGTTTGATTTAATTAGTTTCATAAAAGAACCTAATTAAAACGAGGAAGAATTTCAAATTACTTAATAGGTCTCTTTTAGATGGCTTTAATGAAACAAAAAATGGTATGGGGGTTTAAAACGAGTGCGAGCCAATAATCCTTCCTCATTCCAAGGCGGTTTGTACTTGGGTGCTTATCTAATACCTGTGCTTAAATGAACGACAAATGTAATAGATTGTAGATTGTGACATAATAGAGAATTGGGACATCAATTACTACAGCTAATGCTTAGTGAAGGGGAAATATGACAAAAACAAAGGCAGGAAGCTACTTTTCTCTTTCCTTTCTCTAGAGCCAATGTTTTTCTTTGGTGGCCTTTGCTGGTGCCATAGACTTTGCATTGAAGCCAACTGTAGATACTCGAGTATTTACTGTCAGCACAGAAAAATATTGGACAGCAGGAGAGAATAGAAACTCCACCCAACAATCCTTTTTCTACAAGATCTTCGGAAACTGCAATTTATCCTGAGCAATTCTTTTACGCTCTCAATGCACGATGTACAACTCCGGTGAAATATTGTAGTGCCTACCTTGAGCATTAGAAAAAATATCGCAACAATACACACTAAGTAGCTACGTTGTTATGTGTTGGTTATATAAGTAGTTTCGCAGATTAAATTAGGCATTTCACATAGTATGGGGAATGGAAACCCGGGTGAGCTGGCCTATAAACCCCGAGTCGACGTTTTTTATTGCAAACTTGTGTGTGGAACAGAGGATGGCTATATAGTTTCTGTCTAATATCCCATCCGTATTCATCGAGATTAGCCTATTGTTCTAATTGAGAATAGTCCTGACAGTTAAGTAGCTACTACCAGGCTAGGCAGAGAGAACATTGACTATAATATGGGAAAAGAGTAGGGAGGAAACTGAAAGTCTAATGGCTCTGTGGCAAATAGTTAAATAGATCGAGAAAACTGTTGCTCATTCCCAAATTATCATAAAAGCCAGCTCTGATGTTCGAGAAACTGAGAATGATGCACTTAGGTATATATAGAAATGGGTGCGAGACTTGGAGTAATTCAGTTCTAAGTGAGTTTGTCTGTTGAGAAGTGTTGTCCGGGAACAATAAGGGATACCATTCGGTAGATAGATAGATAGTTGGATCACACAAGAATAGAATTCATTAGATTGGATTTGGAAAAGATTCAATCAGTAACCGTGAAAGCAATAAGTCTGAAGGGGATTGGTAGGAGTGAGTTTAGCAAAGATTTAAGATCTCTCTCTTTCTCTCCGCACTTCTTCCGCCCGACTATAGATAATCGTTAGACTATACTTTGGCTACATTTAAAGCGGGATCTTAATTTATTGAGGACGAGAACGGAAATTGCTTACCCACAAGTTTGGACCAATGTGCGGGTGGTCTCCATTCGGGATAGTGTTTGGGGAAATTCTCTCGGGACCAGAACGTTTGCACAATGACTCGGTAGACGGTGAGTCGGTCAGCCAGGCACGAGTATTTGTTGGGAGGGGCGGCGGAGACGGGCGACGAAGCAAGGGCCAGTACGAGAACACAAAAATGCCCCACGATAACGTTTAGTGAGCACATGGTCAGTGGACATTTCATGGTGACGGATTTGCAGGGCGACTGAGTTCAGAGATGCATGCAGGGCTCCAGGAGCCTGGAGAGGTGGGCGAGCGAGAGGCTGGGCTGGCACTCTAGAGGGAGCCACTACACAAGGCACTGTGGAAGTGTCCAGAGACTGAAGGTGCCCGCTCGGAGTCAACGGACATGGGCTGAGACGGAGAGGCAGCGAGTGGAGGCAGAGCAGAGGCTGTTGATTGAGATATGTCAAATGACGGACTAAGATCGTGTCTGGAGATTGAGAAGATTAAATGAAAGGAAGGAGAAGGGCCGGGGGAGCGTGGCAGTGGCAGGCAGGGGTTACCACCGTGCGAGACTGCTTGTCTCCTCTCCTTTGATTCAATGACTCTTCGCTGATCTTCTACTATGATCTCTTTGTGTACAAACCAACAACGTTCAATGGCTAGACTGCACTGGCTAGTCGAGCTCTTCTTGGCTTCGCTTGACTTTTTTCAATCACCTACTCCGACTCCACTACACGTCACACCATGCACTCTGTGTACAGTCAGAGAACCTAAATATTGGCCTGTGTGGTGTTGGTGTCTCGTATGTGCCCCTCAATTGTTCGTGCTAAAAGCATTTCGTGTCTATGTCGTAGAAGTGCACTCGTTGATCAAGGAACCACCACGCACACTAAAACATAATAGCTCCAACAACAATAATGCCTCAATAATGTGAGCCACATTACATTTATGAATGTTTATCTAAGGCAGAGCGTGAGCAATTGACAAGAGCTAGGCACCTTCTCGTCTATTCTGCAAATATTCTGTCTCTTGTCGATGTCTCCTCTGCCTTTCAACTGGTCTGGTTGTCTGGTAACCCGAGTAAGACGAGCAAGAGACAGAAAGGCTTCTGATCCGTTCCCTGTCCCTCTACAGTCTCAATTTCATCGTCAACAGCCAAAGAACAACAAGAGAGAGAGAAGAAGAAGAAGCACGGACGAAGAACAACCAGATCATTGCATAGCCATGCACATCACAAATTCACAAACGACTTTATTTAAATGTGCTCTCAGGATTTGTGCAGGAGTCTACTCTAGTAGCATCCCTTGTGCTTGTACTAAGTTGTACTTGTACTGTACATACATACGGAGATGATATTATGAAAAGTATAAGTAGGTATTTAGTTGGAGAGGAGATGAGACCAGACGAGATCAAAGTGTTGCTAGCTGGCGAATGCCCAAGTTCTTGTCCGTCGACGAACTAAATGGGACATCACATCACTGCTCCTTTTTCTAACTCCATTGTCTTAAACTCGGATCGGATCCGACACTCATCTGTCCTGTGAACAATGTCAACTGCTACTCTCTGCTCTACAGAACTATATGTATAGTTGTACAGATACATGCATTCACAATCAGTCTCAAATTAACCTCCTACATGTGTTGTGTAACTGCATGTTGTAACTATCCTAATGAAACTATTACTAGCACTCGACTCATGACTAACTAGCGACGCCTGATATATGTTCCAACTGTGATCTATAGCTCTCCCTCTCTTTTATTTATGACAAAATACGTTTTTTCTAAATTTTTTGGAAAATAAAAATCAAAACCGCATCAAGTGTCACAAACGCCTTTTTTTATAGAGCCAATAAGAAAAAAGAGCATTAAGGTTTTGTGGAAAGAGATAAGTACAGTAGATGGAAAAGTATAAAAAACCAATAACCTGGTTAATGGTTTTATAAGTAGTCTGCGCACATTGGAGATAAAGTAGAGATGGGTATTAAAATTAGTTACAAGCACTATCTGCCAGAAAAGAATTATCTTTTCGAATATTTTATAGTTCTCCATGACAAATGTAAAAACAGTGTCGACCTGATGACCTGACATTTAGTCTCGCTATGTAAGATGCGATTAGTAATCACCGTGATTATCATGTGCCCGCGTCTAATAAATGCTATTTCAGTTATAGGAGTAGTGCTTTTATTGTGAGGATTTACAAGTACCTAGCGTCGTTTAATCAGCAGTACATCAGTCTCTGTCTCTTTGTTAGTGAGCCAGTTGCAGGGCTGAGCCACAGATTTCTAACCTTAATTTACTTATCAATGCATTCTGCCGTTCTGCCTCTTCAAGCAACCATTCCATAAACATTTAAACATCTCATTGCATCGTATTTATAAACTTGCAATTGAATTAAGGAATAGAGTGGAGTGTTACAGCACCCACCTACCACCTATATCAAATAATGGTCCAATAAACCAGATTAGAGCAAGAAGAGATACGACTCTTCCCATCCTTGTCATACTCTATTTTCAACGAACTACTGTTTCAAGTCAGAATTCAGTCCAATAATGTGTCTTAATATAAGGATCCTCCATATAATATACCTACAATATTTATGTACTACTTGTTACTGTAACTCCAAAGGATAAAAGGACTAGTAGCTCAACAAAACCTGGCATCAGTTCTAATAATATGCATCAATGAACGAAAACATTAAGATGTCATTGTACGAAACACTCACAGAACTAACACACAATTACTTTCCAGTTAAACTCACCTAACTATGATTAATTATACATCACCACCGTCATCCAAAAATTAATTAGCTACAAATTAACTTCGTTTACTTTCACATTACGTGCATTTACGAATATTTGTTTAGTATTAAAATATCAACTGGTTATACTTTGTACTGTCGTCGTCATAATGAGTCACACAATCAGAGAGCAATAATTTACAGAGACGCCTGTTGCATCGTTGCACATTTAAAGAAGCCTTACATATTACGTCCTTAGCTATATATTTCCAAGGTTTATGCAAATAGAGAAAATGCATAACTACAAGTAACAAAAAATTATTTTCATTCGAGACAAGTAATTTGCAACTGTGCGAAATGTCATCCAGTAGAGTGGAAGCAATAAGGAATTGTAATACTAAAACAGAAAGTCGTAAAGCCATGTATTTCGAGACGATTATCCCTTCTTTTAACAGAGTCAAATTTATCGACTGAAATCGTGTCACACCATTGGAAAACTCGTTCCAAAAACAACATTATTACGTCAATGAAAAACTATATTATCTTTGAGGATACATGTTATATCTCCTACGGGACAACAATATAGTGTGAGACCGGGAACCTTTTTATTTAGAATATGGGCGTGACATTGTTGTTACATTAACACATTAATTTGTGTCCTGTAAAAGAATAAAGGTTTCTGAAACGACTACGAACAGTTACTTTAAGCTTAAGAGGCCAAGGGCAAACCCATGGAGTAAACACGAATCCATTTCTTAGCTGCATTTATGCATGGGGCAAACCCAGATTAGATAGTTAAAAAATTACTTTAGCCAACGTGTGCATTCAGCCAGGTCATGAGTCATGTGACTCATGACAGAAGACACTATGGACTACTATGGAATAAGTATGGAGGTATGTATTGTAACAAGCCAACAAATGAAATATACAGCACTGATAATATTTTCAGTATCTCACATCATAATGCTTAAACGACTGTCACGTTATCTCAATCAAACACCAGCACTGGGGTGTCCCTCTGACAGAGTACACCTTCAAGTCACAAAAGTCACAATGGCACAGCTCTTTGTGCTTTTTCAGATGACAAATAATAAATTACAATGACAAAACATAGATTACTATAGAAGAATAGCTAAAACCACATAACGTGTTTCACATACAGTTAGCAAATTGCTCTTTGATTGATATGACAAATTTCTGTTTCACTTGGATTTCACCCCTCATATGGACATTCTCATTTGATCCAAACAAGAATTATCCTGATCACTGAAAAATAAACGAGTTAGTACTATAAATGGCAACTGTTGACCTGTCAGCCGAATTCTAAATGTTAGGGAGCGACTACTATATGCACAGCACATGTACTACAGGTGTGCTGGTGTGCATACAAACATACATCACACCGTTATTTACAAGAGATTATTTAATTAGTGACTTTGAAGGTGCATAATATGTATTTGTATTATTACAATTATTATTATGATATACTATATACCAGAATTTTATTTCTGTTATTTTGCTTTTGTTGAAAATGTGTATTTATGTTTAAGTTTAAACCAATAAAGAAAAATAAACAAAAATAAATGCCCTTCAATGCAGATTAGCATAGGTAGTATAAAAGCAACGATGAGTCAGTATAGTTCTTATTTCTTATGTCTTATACTATTCCATATAAATATAAATGAAAAGCAGACGTAGATACGGGTTTACAAAATGCAATCTGGCAAGATCTAAAAAATAACATGCAATTCATTCTTATCTCTGTTTGAGAGATCTAGTGAACTGTGGACACAAATGGCTGTATGAGACAGATTGGGAACAAAACAATACATAGTAACAAGGGTTACTAATCAGAAATGGTATAAAAATAGAAATAGAACAAATTATTGCATTTGTACTGTAAATTTTGTTAAATAATTAAGAAAATATTTTCGCTAATTGGCGCTGTAATATACCTAAGTAACCTAAGCATATTTCCATTGCAGATTCGAAAATTGTTTCTACAGGGCTCCATAACTCCGTATTCACGTAAAACTGATATTTCTTTTAATTGAGCACAACGTGTAAATTATCACCCAAGGGCTATCTCTTTGTCATTCTCTGTTGTGTAGCTGTATTGAAAATGTGAGGTAATTGTATCTTTGCGTCAATTAGTCTGGTCAATGGTTTTTCAAACGATTTTAGCCTTTTATAGACGTAGTTTTACTAACTAAAAGACATTGAAAATGTTCTATTAAATGCATATGAACAATGCGTAGCTGGTGGTTTATTTTAAACTATGCAATTTAACAACTTTCGAATTGACTTTTCGGCTGGTGCTACCCATGGTGCTACCAAAACCATAGACATTAATCATTACTTCATTATTACTAATGAGCTCATTGTTTTGCTAATCAGGTTTTCAATGGCCACGTCTATTTAGAGATCCACAATAACCACAACGACATTACGATATACGACACGACACACCGTTACAATTTGCACTAGTATAGGGCTATTTCTCGCGCATTGGGGAGAACAAGAAAAGGTGCTACCAAATTCAAATAGCATTTGATCAGCAGGCGAAGTTCACATTTTCACATTAGGTAAATGGTAAAATATTTTTCTGATAGTTTAGTTTAGTTGTTAGTAAAGTGCGTAACTTGCTATTTTTGGTTGGAGTAAGGCAGAGGTCGCACGAATACCTACCTATGCTTTTCATTTTATTAGGTTAGGTTAGGTTCCTCGAAAGCCAGTTTCATACGGCCCTGTGTATAATG
>JABASI010003377.1:0-16712 GCA_019776505.1 Tomocerus nigrus
CGTAAATACGCATAAAACTTTATGGAACGCCTGTAAATGTAAAATGTCACAATCAACCAATTTCAATCAATCAATCAATCCTTTTTATGAGATAGGCTCCAGATCGAAACAAAAATTGATTCAGTTATACGGGAAATGACGCGACGGTGTAAAACTGTAAATGTATTAAAAATGCTAGTAACGCACCTTAGCTCTTGCTTCCATTGCGTTTTCCACGTTACTCACCGTTTATCGTATTTGCATCGCTCGGTACTCGGCGCGGCGCTTTAGCTCGCTGTTTTGTATTGTGTTCTGTTTCTCTATGTCTTTGTCTGTGCAGTAGAGTGGTTAGTAACTTCTAACTTAGCAAGTAAAGTACATTGCATTAGTGCTGCAGCAGGCCGGCGCTGGTAATAGCATGATGGTATAGTTGATTGGTAGTTTTGGTAGTAGTAACGTAACGTAAGTAGCGTTACTAGCGTTGTTAGTTTGTTAGCGACTAGCGTATGTATAGCGTAGTAGCTAGGTAGCACAGGATTTTCGTAGGATTTTCGTTGGATTTTATTCGTTGTGTTTTGCGTTGCGTTGGTTTTCTTCTCTAGCTCTCTCATTCTCATTCTCGCATTCTCCTACTGCACAGCACATTCAAGAGGAAAGGGGAGTGCATAATATAACCCTTCGAATGCCATAGGATAATGGCGTCGAAATTTTCTCTTTTCCTCACATTATTAAAATAGTTACATTATTATTTCGCATTCGCTGCAGTTTATAAGAAAGTAAATAAATAATTAAGTTGTTCTGCTGTTTGGACTTACAAGCAACTGATTAATAATTAGTGCTTGCTATGTAATAATGTGTATGAACGTTTAATTGAATTTGTGTTGCCTGTTTGAGAAGTGTGAAGAAATTAATTCCACGTCATTGTGAAAACGTACGTTATTTTTAAGTTACAGAATACAAATTAAAATTAAAAAAGTTGATTAGCGGATGCGCATGTTTTGACTGTCTGTCTGTTGTGTGTTGATGGACAATCAATATAAAATTTGTGAAATATTATAGCCAGCTGACTATTATAGACTAGCCTACAGTCTAGATTTGGTTTTGGAGAGAATTGAAGAAATTTCTGACAGGACAGCCTTCCGTTTGCCATTCACCATTTGTTTTCCGCTTCTTCTAAACGTAAGTTGTATTATCAATTATGTCAAGTTATATTCATTCATGTTGTCATGTTCATTATTATTATTAACGTTTTTGGTAAAAGTCAAAATTGGAAAAGTAGGTTAGTGAACAGTTGACGCCAACTGTTCCGTCTTCGTCATCAGTTGAGGACGTTGACAGAAATAACAATATTTTTAATTTTTACTTACGTATTATCTATAAAAATCAACAATTTCAAATTTAAATGAATGTTGAACATTGAATGACTCATCTGCCAGTAAGAAAGACTCCTTTGAATTTAACCGATTTCAGGCTGAATTTAGATCCGCTAAATTAAGGCAACTTTCGGTTTAATCTTTAAACATTAAATAATGAAATCTACCAAATACAGCTAATATCAAACTCGTAAGATTTCGCAGTGTATTTGTGCCAGGACATCTAAAGCCAACGCACGATTTTTTTAAACCACCACACCACCAATGAAAAGAGTGTAAAAGTAAAATGGACTATAATTTTGAGTTTTCACCGATGGGTTGGGTTTAAAAGGCATGCTAAAATGCTAATAATACTGTTTAATCTAAAGCTAAACAATGATGATACATTTGATACAATTGCTCTCGCTAGTACCTGCCACCTGCTAGAGACTTCCTTTCAGATTTCTACTACCTTTGACCTTTAGCATGCAAGATGGCATAAAATTTAAAATTTTGAAATCAATGTATAAAATTTTCGGCCAAATTAGGTCAAAAACCCTCTGAAATCTCAATCTAGAAGATTTTACATTTTATCTGGCTAAATTCAGTTAGACATTGGATTGAAATCCGTTAAGTTTAGAGGGGGTATTTATTTGTCCCTGACTGTCTGCCATTTTTATCCATTTCGGTGCATAGCATATGATATGACTTGACTAGGGCATGCAATAAATGTGTAGGAAGGATGTCAATTGAAACTTATATCAGAAAATCGGAATGTTGATTGATGATGTAATAATGCATTTGACCTGTGACAATGTATTTGTTTGTAATTCTCCATAAAAGTCAGAATTTTTAACCTTCATTAATGACGATTGGGCTTGTTTGTATAGGTATAAACCACTGAAAATCGTTCAAAATGGGGGAGGATGTTGCTACACAGTATGCCGCTCTTTTGGCTGATCTCAGAATAAACTCCAAACCTGTGATAAATGGTCTAACTATGATTGCCGAAGATCACATTCGTCAAGCTCCTGTTGTTGTTCAAACAATCGAGAAACACCTTAATCGGGTATGATGTATATCCAACTGTTCCACTATGTTACAGCTAATAATTATAATGTCGTTTTAAATAAATATGTTTGGAATCAAAATGAATCCCAATATTCGAGTCTTGACTATTGACTGTAGTTTGAGGTCATAATATTATTATGTTAGATCACCAATCAGAAGATTAATATAATTGTTTTAATATTGTCGACTTAGAAAATTCGATTTATTCATTATTAATTATCAATTGTATCGTATGTGAAGGCCACATGAAAATTTCAGTGAGCAGCCTTAAAAAGCAGTGTTGTGGTAGTTATAGCATTTTTATTTTTATTTTAGCAGTTTTAGTAGAAATAGTTTTTTTTATTAGCATCATAATTTCAATTTTGAACATAAAGTTTTTCAGTTGAAGAAATATTGAGCCGTTTAGAAATTGGAATGCAATTATCATTATTATTTGTAGAAATTGCTTAAGCATGTGACAATAATAATGTTTACAATGTTTATGATTAAAAATAGCTATTATTATGATTGCAACAAGGCATTTAGAGGGGAATTAAATCATTTGGCAGGTCAGTTTCTTCATTTCTTCAAATTATCAGTCTGCAGTTTTACAATTTGTAGTATTTTTAGGAATAACAAAATAATGGCATGTACTCTTCATTGTACAGCAACAGTACAAAACTTTTTTTGTACTTTCAAGTGTAGGTAGCAAGTTACCCTTTAGCTTTGAAATTTCCATTGGAATGTATTTATGTACGTATGAATGAATGAAAAATGTGAAATTTGGGGGTTTAGGGGTTAGCGAGCATGGCGGTATTTGTAGTTAATGAGTATTTAGTTTTTCTTTTGTACCTTTTAGCTTTTAGCTGATTTTACTTGTTACAATTCCAATACCAAACATATAAATGCTATAAAGCATTCGTATGATTGCTGCGCTTCGATCTGATGTCTGATCGATCCTACTTTATAATCTCCTTGACTTGGGATGGGACTTGGGGGGTGTTAAATAAAAAGATTAGCATTGTGGTTGTCATTATTATCAGACAGACACAGCTATCTACTAAAATATACATTTTTTATTTTATCTACATTAATTAATCATATATCGGTGATAAAAGTGCTGTTATTAATAATTATCGTTGCCTTCATTATAATAATTAATAGGTCTTGGTCTTATAATAATAATATTATTGGTACATCTATTTCTATACTGCGTCTGTATTTGTTTCATTTAACTATTACTGTTAGCTTAGCTTGCCATGCATCTGTATAGTTCTTTTACTATAGAAGTTTAAAGCTAATAATGTATGAATGCTGCTATATTATCAGAGTGGAAGGCTGCATGCGCTCTATAGCAAATGAAGGTTAGATTTCCAACTTTCCAAGGTAAATAATTTCTACGTAAGCATTATGATCAATTTTATCAACTATGTTGCCACTGCCGTATATTTCTCTGAATGCCTGTTGTAGTTGTATGTATGTAACATGCATATCATATTATTATGGTATTTGGTATGTACATCATGGACATGTATGTATTTACATACTGAATAGTGAGTGTGTCATGCTATACTATTCATAATTCGATTTTCTGTGGAATCGGGAACGAGATATATATTCTGTCTGTTCTTTTTTGTCCAAAAATTGAGACTAAGACTTACCCTGGCTACATGCACTATGAAAATTGAGAAACATGACTAGAAACAATTTTATAAAAACAGGGCTAATCAAGGCTTTGGTCTAACTTAGTAGTGAATATTTTAAAGTTGTCAATCATGTAATTTTACATTAAGATAGACTGATAGACTAGACTTGTTTAGATTTTGTCATATTATATGTATCTGTGTCGAATGTGTCTGTAAGTTGGCTTCTTTCATTAGGATACGTTAGCACAGGGCAACAGCGTGTTTTTCGTCCTACATAACGTAACGCAGTTAGATAGCGAAGCGTTATTAGCATTAGTAAGTTTGTAGTTAGTAAGTAGTTATTAGTCAGCAAAGTAGTAGAAGCTAGTAAAAGCAAGCTCGTACCAGTACCGAATACTAAGAACTACGAATTGGAATAGTAGTATTAAGCACTTAAGAATTTAAACCTATAAGCTAGTATTATGTTCTATGTATTCGTGCTGTAAAAATGTGTTATTCTGACGACGAGTTTCTCTTCGGTGGTGGTGGGCTAGGTAGGATTCATAGGATGCTACGTTGTTACGTATATAAACGTGTAAAGTAAACTAAAAGTGTGTCTGCTTGGGCCTATGTAACCTATGTAGAATAATAATACGCCTCTATAACAAAGTCACAAACTACAGTAATAATATTGTACCTAGTACCTAAGCAAAAAAGCAAACTACCTTACTCTTATTAAGCTTTTAGATATTATTTTTGGAAAGTCCCCAGAATTTTATGCACGCAACAACATTTGGGAAATCTATTTATGGGCTCTCAATATGATATCAACAGATGCTCCATTTACTTTACTGTAGGTAGCTAGTAGGTGTGCAGTGTGCAGACTGTAGAATTGTAGATTTTAAGGTAGGATAGTGGGAATTTTTTTAGTAACATACCGATTTCCGAGACTCTTTGCGGTTTAATACTAATAATAATGAATGAGGAAATAGTCTGGGCTAAGCCTAAGCCGCCGTCTTCTTGGAATGCTTTTATAATTTACCAATGGATGTTATTGCAGCTTGACCTTTATTAGGAAGTAAACAAAGTAGTTAACATGTCTTAAGTAATACATTATGTTGGCATCATAATGGCATACCTAAGATTCCTGCATATTGTGCATATTATAATAAGTACAAAATATAATGAACGCCAAACGTCTAGAAAGCAGTTAGTTTTGGTCTGATGCAAGTAAAAGACTGAAAAATACAATTAAAAAATAAAGTAATAATAAATTTTTATGGCTTATTTTAAACATTTGTTTGCTATTAAAAGTATAAAGTACATTTTCGACTAAATTGCTGCTCGACTGCTGCAATTCAATATAAAGTTACAGACAACGGATTATTTTTAGTACTGACATAATCATTCTGCCACACGAAGAAAAAGTCATGAAATTTTTTTGACACCAAAAAATACTATATTTCGGCTGGCGAATACGCGTTAGAACCGCGCAGAAACTGCATGCCCATTATAGTACACACAGCTACAATTCTTTATCTTTGTCATTCTTATTTTGCATGCTTGTACCTATATGTGTTCATTCTATTCAGCCAATTTTAATTGTTATTATGATAAAATACGACACAGGAAGGAATTGCAAATTAAATGACTTTGGTTTATTTAAATGAATTTGTAAGCTTTTCCTTCTATTGATAATCAAAATAAACAGTGATTTGGGCACAATGGCACGAAACATGTTAAGAATGAATGCGCTTTAGAAAGTAGAGGAACTTTTACTGATCTTGTCTATGTCTAGTCATTGCGTGCATTATCTCGTGAAGTGCATTGTCATTTCGGTAAAACAGGCAACGTAGGTTACGTAGTAAAGTGGATACAATATGGTACCAAATGATACTCGAAGAGGTGTATTGAAATGAAATAGAGTATAGTAGTATACCAATCAATTCAGTTTGATAGATTGCTATTCATGAAATAATTATTATTACCAAAATATGGCAACTGATTTGATGCTGAACATTTTTTTTGTTACTTTAGGTACATGCCAGTGTGAAACTTCCCGTTCTGTACTTGATTGACTCCATAATCAAAAATGTCAAAAAAGAATACGTTAGTTTATTTACACAGAATATCGTGTCAACTTTCTGTGGAACGTTTGAAAAGGTGAGAAAGCTTTTTATGTATGACCATCACGTATGATGATGATAATATTATAATGTTTGATTCGTAATTGAAGCCTATGGGATGAAAAGTGTGACTTTTTTATTTGTCGTATTTAATAACGAAAAGAATATTTTGTTTTGTAAGATTATATGACGTTATTTTTTAAATGAATTTTGTCTAGGTGGACGAAAAAACAAAATCGCAGATGTTCAAACTGAGGCAGACTTGGAATGACCACATCATAGCAAAGAAACTTTATGCAATAGATCTGCGATGCAGAGAATTAGACCCTAACTGGCCGATAACCGGCCAACCAGCTGCTAGTATTCATGTTAATCCAAAATTTCTAAATAGGGTAAGTATTAACAAGTGTTTAGGACTAGGACACTAGTCCCAAACATAAATATATTCAATAATAATTATATTAAATGAGTCTTGTTTCTGAATAGCCTATACAACAGACGCCAAAAACTAGTCCGAATGTAACGAGGACAGCCCCTGTTGCTATAATTCCCACTATCACCCCACCTGAAACTTCTGCTGCGGCTGGAGACTTGACTGAAGCACAGATGAGGGAACAGCTTTTAATGAAGCAAAAAGAACTGTTAGAATTGCAGCAGAAAAAATTAGAGTTGGAACTACTACAAACTAAAGCCAAACTGGAAGAGGAGCAAAATAGGAAGCAAATTGAGGCAACCTATAAGCAACAGCAGGTATAAATAGCATTAACATTATAATGGAGTGAATGGATGGAAGTAAGTCGTTTTGACGTAAAGACGTGATGAACTGATGAACTATGTTTAGTCATGCGCTTGAGCATTTTATTTTAGTTCTGTTATGCTTTTGCAATGCAAATGTAGACTGTAAACAAATTGTATTGTAACTTCTGGGCTAATGACCAGTTAAGATATTGGGAAATTGGGAACCATTTTAGCATTGATTGCAAAGTACTGAAATAAAACCCAATATTCGCTTGGGGGCAATTTGATCAATTTGGCAATTTCCATTCAATTGAATAACAAAAATATCCACAATTAGAAAACATTTATTTTTAATTTCAATAGAAAGCATCATGGATTTTTGCATGGTAATTAATTTTAGTAAAACATGAAATGACACCGTGAAGCGTTATAGTTATGTTGTAATTCTATGCGGCAGTACATGTATGTCCTGCATGTGTTTAAGCGTATTTTAGTTAATGTAAAATAAGTGACAATCTTGCATTTCGATTACTCAGTATTCAGAAATGGCATCTGACATCTAAGAATTCTCAGTATAATATAATAAATCAATGACCTTCCTTAGTAGTAGCAGATTATGAATATTTCTAATTACTAACTAATGGGAAAATGATAGCTACAGACAACTTCTAATTGAGTGGGCTTTTCTTGTGTGGGGGGAGGGGTGTTTGTTCTTACGGTACAAGAAATATTACGGCAATTTTTTAACGCATTTAGCAACGACCCGGCCTACTCAGGGGTCATTTTATGGGATTTTGTTTATTTATTATTATGTATGTTTGTTGCTATTCATTTTAGCAACTTATGCAACAAGCTGAGATGGCAAAACATCAGACTGGTGTTGCTGCAAGCATAATCGCATTGGCTGGTCCTACGTCTACGTCATCTTTTCCTACTGCAACAACCCAGGGATTTGCAAAGCCGGTTGCAACTGCTTCTCATGACACGTTCGCTCATGACCCCCGAATTTCCAGGCACTCTCACGCAGTAAGTTAACGTTTATCAGTTTATCTGTAATTTATAGCCAATTACGAAGAAGTATAATATGGTGATATGCAGCAAGAGTTGCTAATGTTGCTATTATCTCTATTTGTATTCTGAGAAATGAATTGACGACCGCAAGCTAAAACTGGCTTCATTAATATTATCATCATAAGATTAGATTAATTCTACTGCGTCATCATCATTTCAGAGATTTTATTAATGTAAATATGTGATTTTTCACGAATTGACTGCTGATAATGTGTTATCAATATTTTTTTTAGAGCGACAAGACGAAAGCGTCCCCTAATACTTCGCAATCTATTGCAATAAAAACTGAGATGAAGTCATCAAACATTTTGTCGCAGAATCAAAAACAGCAAAAAATATATACGGACAGTGTAGCCGTACTACCAAGAATGGCGACGGCGGCATATCCTGATTTATTGCATAGCAGGGTAATGCAACCTGCAAAAGTAGACACATCCATCCAAGATAATATTTATCTTCGACATGAGTCACCTCAATTTGATAAAGAGAAAGATTTCATGCATTCACAAGGGAAGAAACGACATCACGAGATTTCGGAGATAAATATATTTGAGAAAAGCCATCCTAAGGAGAAAGATGTAAAGAAGGAAAAGGACAAAGGTCGCGAGAAGAAAAGTCGAGACAATAGCCGAAGCAGCAGAGACAAAGGCTCGGATCGAAGAAGTAGAGATCGAAGCAGATCTGCCGAAGGACGGAAATCCAAAGAAAAACGAAAACCCGCTGTTAAAAAAGAACGCACTGAATCAGGTAATTTTTACGGAGTATGCAATTAAAAAATAAGGTCTTACTGATTTATAATGTAAATCTGTACGAACTTTCACTTTTCTAAGTTTTCCATATCAAATAGCACATAAATTCTCCGGAGCTTTCACCAAGAAGTGAAAGTTCTTAACTGGACAAACAGTTTCTTAAGAGACAAGCTTTGCTTTTTGTAATTTTAAAATTATTAGATAAACTTTCATCAGTTCTTGCGATACAATTTTTGACATTTGATTGTAATTTCTGATTCAATTTCAATATTTTCAGTATTCATGATAATATTTCTTTTTGCAGAAGATGACTATGAAGATGAGATGAAAGGATACAGTGCGCTGACAATAAAGCCTCGCCGGGCAGATTTGGTAACTTCTCCTTCTGAGAGGAAGGGATCTACTTCAAGTGGAAAAAGCATATCTCCCGTTCCACCGTCTCATAGCCAAAGTGTGGTAGCCAAGAAGGAAAAGGATAGTTTGTCGAACAAAGATAAACCCCGAATGAACAGTTCTCCCAAAGAGCGACATGTCAGTCCCGTTGCTAACAATGTGTTTCCGAAAAAGTTTGAATTATCACAGGGTGTTGGTGGTGTGGAAAATAACGGAATAAAATGCTCACCGTCCCTTAGTGCAAGTTCATCGGTGAGCGGTGGGAATTCTGCTAGCACAGGAGAGTCATCTACTTCTAATGAGGGTAGTCCTACGAAAAAGTCAAAGAAAGTTAGTGTTGATGAGAAAGACATTAAGAAAGAGCGACAAAAAGAAAAGCATGGTAGGAAGGATAAAGAGAAATCTCGATATAGTAAAGAAAAAGAGTCGTCTACGAAAGAGAGGCGAAAGAAATCGTCACAGTGGACGGGGGTGGACTACAATGAGAGAAAGTCAGCCGTCCTGGGAAGAAATTACCGAAAGAAAGCAGGTGTGGATGCGGAAGAAGAGGAAGAAAGTTCTGACTCGGGTAAAAAGACTGGACTGGCTAATGCAGGCTCCTCCTCCTCCATCTCCGGGGATGTTGACTTAAGAATTGATGGGCTGAAGGATGTGGACCTGAGGACTGAGACTGAATACACCGAGCCACCAATGAAGAAATCACGACCGAATTCAAAAAATAGCAACAACAGTGGAGCAATTGGAAATTCCGGAAACCTCATCGACGAGTACTACGCTTTTATTACTTTTATTCCAATACAAATCCTATATAAAATGATATGCAAGATACTTCCCATAAGTCTCATTGCTGCCCCAAGAGAATATTTTTGGAGACCATTAGCAGATACATTTTTTACGCTGAAGTCAATCTACTATTAATTTTGCTTGTTGCATGCACCGTTCGTTCTTTTGTTAGTCATAATTATGCAATGCAATCTATCACGAATTTTTATAGGGATTTTGAGATAATGAGAAAACAAATGTCCTGCTAGCACAGTACAGATTAATTACAGAGACAATTTGTTTATTGTACTAATTATTATTATGCAGCTTTAATTTAACAGTTAAAATAATATTTTCCCCGTATTTTCAAAGAGTTAGTATTATTTTATATTTTAGAATACATTTTTTTGAGTTTTGTATTTATCTATACTATTTTAGCAGAATATTTGTTAGAGTATCTGAAAATTCCATGTTAATATGGGTCGTTTGAATTACATAATTAGCAAGTTTTACTTAGCGATGACTTTTGAGATTTGCCCATTGTGGGAAATATTAGTAGGTGTGTCTGTCCTTTTTCACGACTACTACGACTGAAGTTTAACAAACCCGGGGGTTGTAATGTTATTATTACCTACCTACCTCACCTACCTACTCTTCTACCATAGTGTATATTGAAGGGAATGAAACAATTCTAGTCATTTTTTGATCTCTGTACTTTTTACATCTAATTATACGATTGTAGTTTGTAAGAAAAGGCTGGCAGTGAGCCCCGTTCTTATTAGTTTTTACATTTGGGATTACTACTACGCTGCCCGATATAAACCGGCACTTCTGTTATTTTGACGATATAAAAATCTTTCAAATAATTTATTTTCATCTGCACGATATATAGAAGCTACCTGCGTGCATTACTTGACGTCAATTACATCCTTCTCTCGGCGTGTTTTGTTCATTATCATCTGTACTTCTCATACAAAGATTGCCTTGCGGTTTTCATGCAATGGAGTCTATGTGCATTTATATTCACGTATTTAATTGATTTTCTTTTAAAAATAATTTTACTTCAGTAAAAAAAAATCTATTCCGCATCCTAGTAGACGTTTATGAATATTTAAGGAATTTTCCTCATGATTAACCTAATTAAAGCATGTACTTAGCCGTAATAGTTACGAGAAAATTGCAATTGTACATTGTGTAGGGAATCTTTCCGGGTTTTTTTTAAGTAGGCACATAGCACATAAAATGACATAACTTGTGCATAAAAATGACATTTGAACTTTTCATCGCACCCAATTTGATTCATGGTAAAATATCGGACGTGTATCTATCATAGCATTATATTTTATTTTAGAAATAATTTTTAAGAGTGTTTGGTTAAACGATATGAAGTCTCGGGCCGGGGCCTTGTCCATTATGGATCCGTTTGACGGAGGAAGTGGATTTATAACTGATGATGAGTGAAAAGAGAATGATTGCTTCAACTTCATTTCCAAATGAAATATACTGCATCGTCATGAATGAATCACTTGAATGCGTTAGACTTCCATCAATTCGTTTTCATCAAATGACAGAATTGTCACTCTGTTCATTGAAATCCTGAATTCGATCGAATTTCGAACAGCGAAAAGTTTCATATTTCTCATTGACAAGGGCAAGTAATAAAGACATGCTATTGCCCATATTCATTGGAATAAAATGAGTCTCTCTATTGTAAAAGTTCCTTTTCCCAATTGCTGTGTATGCAATACGATGTAACAATAACAAAAACAAATAAAGTTTTCAGTTACATTTCCGAGTATTTAGTTTTATGAATTTAATGTATGTGAGTTGCGGTAAAATATCTTGATGATGTTCTTTTTACCCAATCTTTGTTGTTGTTGTAATGGAATTTCAAGCCTAAAACGTTTCTGAGCGATAAAATTAAAGACATGATTCCCAGGTAGTGATGTTGTCGTTGACGTTGATTTGTGCGAGGTTGTTCATTAAGTACTTACAATTAGTCATATACACTTACATGTTTTATATGTGATTAAATGGTGTAAGTCTAATCTAATAGTAAGTATGATTATTATTAAGTTCATTAGACTCATAAGAATCGATTGAACGGTCATGCTCGTTTCTTAACGTAAATGTACACAAAGTAAATTAACAAAGAGTTTTTGGGGTGAATGATCCGATGGGGTGGATTCCATTTCACGTTTGATTTGATTGATTGATTGATAGAGATATGTATGTTTCTTCCATGTTTTCCAAGTTGTCTTTATTGTTTAATATGAAACGATGTGGATGTGTCCTTTTTAAGTTTGTTTGGTCGGGAGGACGTTGATTTACGACAAGCTGCAACATCTAGCAGCTGGTCCCAAGTTAAGAAGCCGTCTGTGAGCAGCAGCGAGGACATTTTACCCACCGAGAGGCAGCAACAACCCCCACATGAACATGATGAAGACATCCGGGAAATTATTCAAAGACAAAACAGAAGTCGACCTCCACCTCCCATTTCCCCAGCCAATTCTGTTGGTTCTAATCGAAGCTCTTGTGATCCTCTTGGAAGACCCTTGCTATACAATCGACTTCCAGGTAGTTACCTTTTTTTAAAGGTTTTTCAATTGATTTCTTGTGAATTGTTTTTTAATATTGTAATTATTTCATTTGTAGATGATCCTGAAGAGAGGAAGCGAAGCTTGGACACGAGATCGTCTTCAATTGATCCCGTCGAACGTTTCAGAACGCAGTACATTGATCGTCCTATGCATGCTAGTGGGGAATTAACACAATCAGATGTGAAAAACGCTTTTGTGAGGGCCAAAGAGGAGGTGGAGCTTGGTCTTCTGAACACTGAACAGTTCCAAGCTATTATGAAACAGTTGACTCAGGTAAATAGTGGCAATTCTGAATGCGAATTAAATGATTTCCAAGAAATTAATGTTTAAATTAAATAATGATTTGTGATTTTTTTGACAGATCAACGAAGTAAATAAAATTCGGGAAGTTCAGATGCAGCAGCAAATGAGAGGACCTAATTGGCAGGCTCCTGCACCTGCACCGACACCTGCCCCTGGCCCCAATCCTTGGACTGGTAGGATTCAAAATGAAAAGTTTTGCGTTGTACTGCAGAATTTTTTTATTGTGCAATGTAATGACGTGTATGGTTTGGAATTTGCAGAAGCGGAAAATGTTTGGGCGGCAGCGTCATTTGGACCTAGAGTACCAAATGATTTTGCAGCTATGAACAGATTCCCTGCTCCTCCGACTGGGCCTAATACGTGGGGCCAACAACAACCTGGAGCTATGACTCCGTGGGGTCCAGCAGGTCCAACTCCTGTCATACCGTCCGGACCTAGAGGACCTAATCCATTCGAAGAAGCTATGCCACCGGCAATCGTAGACGACTTCATCCCTGTAGCTAATCCTATTGAAGTGAGAGTAATTGAAAGAGACTCGGCAAATGTTATTCCTCTTGACAATGTAAGAGTAATTTAATTTTTAATTTTGTACATGGATAGGGAGAGTTTTATTAGCCCTGGCAGATGTGGATAATGTAGCATTTTTAAAAATGATTTTACAGATAAACCGCCAAATTCGATTTTACGGAGAAGCTGCTATTGTACTTATGGGGATGATGTGCGAAGAACCTAGGGAAATCTCTTTTCAGAGAGATAATAGAACGAAAACGGTCCTAATCAATGGCAAAACCATGGAGTGTATGATAGGAGAATTGAAATATTTCGAACTGAATCGCAAGCAGCATACTTTGAAACTTGGCGCCCCTACGCGAGAACTATATATTGACAAATTGCCCTATGAGGCTTTATTTGGTGGACCTCCAGTTAGGGTAAGGTTTTATTTAATTTTTAATATTATTCAGTCGTGCATTTTCAGCATTTATAACGGCAATTATTAAATTTTGTTTTGAATTATACAGATATCTTTGGATGGTCGCTATCACACTTTTCATTTGAAAGGACCCCCACCCCAAGTGGAAGTTGGCAAAAAGCCTAGATATGATTTATTGGCGGGGCGAGTGAATTTGGTAGTTGATGGAAACTCCGTTCCTATTTATCTGGATGAAAAGCCGCAGCTGTTGGACTTAAGGGGGATACCAGTTGTTCTTCGTTTTACTGAAGATTTCCATTCAGTTACTTTAAATGGTCGACCGTTCAGAACGAATTTCGGAGCGAGATTGCCGTTTTCTATTACCGTCCCTGGAGGTGGAAAACATTTCTTAAGATTTTCTGTTCTGACACCAGCCACTGAAGAAGCGATGAGAACTTATGTCCGAATTAAGCACAACGGTCCAAATCCAATGGATGAAAATAGCGCGAATCACTTCAGAGGAAGAGGAGGTCATATGATGAGAGGACGGGGACGAGGCATGGAGTCCATGAGAGGTCGACCTCCTATTGGTCCTCCTGGAGGTATGCCACCTCCAAGACATGGGTTACTGCCAGATCCACACCTTTCTGCTATGGAACAACCGGCATTCGAATCTAATCCCTTGGATATGTTGGTCAATTACTTCCCACCACCTGACATGCCAAAACCAATGGACAAAAGAAAGAAAGATCGATCCTATGAGACTGAGACTTCTCTTGTCGAAGACGAAAGTGCAGGGAAAGAAGAGAAAAGCTCTGAAAACAAACCAGACGAAAATTCTGGCTCAGTTAACGTTTTGGACCTTCTTGCTAAATTAATGTCTGCTGGATTGTTACCAGCGACAAGCACTAGTTCTACGGAGGAGAAGAAAGAAAATGACATTTCCTCAGAAACTGGTGAAAGTGCAAAAATGGAATCGGGTAACAAAGATGAAGTTAGTCTGGAAAAAGATTCCAAGCCGGCTGATATAATTGTTCAAGCTGAAAAACCTGTTGAATCCAAACCAGTCATTCCGCCATTAGAAACAGTGGATATTAAATTTGGAGAGAATTTGAAGGAAAGACGGGACAAGGTCGTCGACCAGATTTGTACTGGGGTCCAGTGCGGCAGTTGCGGACTACGATTTGCTCCTGACCAAACAATTAGGTAATTAATATGATTATTTGTTAAATGGCTAAAATATGAATCATATAATAAATTTTTTGAAATATTAATATTAAAATATTTTGTGTGTTTAGGTATTCTCAGCATCTGGACTGGCACTTTAGACAGAATAGAAGAGAAAAGGCTAATTTCCGAAAAGCCCAAAGCCGCAAATGGTATTATGATTTGTCAGATTGGATACAGTTTGAAGAAATCGAAGATTTGGAAGAAAGAGGTAAGAATTTACATAAATAGAATTTGATTTAATTTTGTAGTTTGGAAAATATCCAATACTAACGATTTATTTTTTATGTAGCTGCTAGTTTATTTGAATCTCACTTGGCCGATGACGATGGAGACAACAAAAGTCCGTCAAATTCTTTAAATCCAGAAGAATGTACCGTGTTAGCCAAAGGTCATGAAGGAGCGATATGTCCACAATGCGGCGAAGATTTCGAAACATTCTATGATGAAGACAAGGAGGAGTGGCGTCTTTTAGGTGCTATTCTTGACGAAATGGATGGAGAAACTAAGCTTTATCATACTTTGTGTCATCAAGTAAGGACTTTATTATTTCAATCTATTTCGGAAAATATTGATACACAACGGATATGTGTATTACAAAAATTGCATAATTTACAAAAAAAAATTCTGATGGTTATTGTCGATTTGTTATAATATCACAATATTAATGCTATTTTGTTATTTGCAGGATTATTTGAAGTCATTAGTTGAAGAGTCGACAATCGAAATGCCAAACGAAGAGGATGCTGAGGTTAACATGGAGGCAGATGACGTGCTGACAGTGCCTGACGGTGACGATGATGACGATGAAGTTTTAATTCTTAAAGAAGGGAAAAAGGAAATAGTTGTAATGGAAATAGATGTAGATGATGAGGATATTGTAAAAGAGCGTAGAAAATCTGAAACACTGTTAGTAGATAATAATATTTTGGATACGGAAAAGAATGACGAGTTAAGTTTATTAGAAAAAGAAAAAAATAATGAAAATGAAATTTCAAAAATCGTTGTTCCTTCTCCCATTGTAATTCATGATATTGACGAGGATTCATCCTCATTTCTTCCGGGTATTTCTGATCATACTGAGGAAGGAGTTTTTGAATTTGCCTTAAATGAGGGTAGATCACGGGGCAATGCTTCACCGATTGCCCCACCTGAAGAGAAAAGAATAGTTTATGAGAGCATGAAGTTTGATTTCCCAAGGACTATTAAGTTGGAACCTGAGGATGAGCTAGAACAGAAAATGGAAGTAGATCCATTTGTTGCTAGTAAAGATCCTCTGGTTGTTGACTTAGAAGGGCATCATCCACTCTCCACACAACCTCCCGAGCCTGAAAACATAGACTTAACCGTCGACGATGACTCCATGGACGAAGTCGACTCTGGCTTTGTAGCTTCTGTTGCAGAAATCGATGGAAACACTCAGGACACAGGTATACCATTATTTTTACTCAAACTCTCTTTTGCCTCCACTTCCTTTTACTCTTTTACATTCTCAAGTTACTTTTGTGCTAATGTTTTGGAATTGTCCCATATATTCTCAGTTTTCAATTGTTATATTTTTTTTCGATAGTTTTTATTTGTTAACAATCAGCACTTAGAATATATCAATAGTTAAAATTTCAAACTTTGTAATTATTTGATACATTCCAGTTTTTTTTTTTGAATTTTTGAAATTAATTTTGCTATTGTATTTCTGCATCGTTGAATTTTTTTATAATTAATTTTGATGAATTGTTTCTCTTTGTAGGTCCAACGCAATTGCCTTTTGTTCCCGCTCAAAAAATCCGAATAAATATCTCTGGAGTAGATATTTCATCAAATTCCCCG